>SNQJ01S0025348.1:0-12833 GCA_010110895.2 Picea sitchensis
TACTTCTTATCAACCATGAAAAGACAATAATGAGTCATCTTTACATCAAACAATCTTGGGTCCTGTTATCGCACAGTTTGTAACTAGGTCAAATGACTAAAGGATAGAGGCCAAACTGGCGTAACATGAACCTTCCCCACCCAATGTCACCACAATGGGGAGGTTCTTTCTATTTAGGGAGGTCAACCTAGGGGAGACGTCCCCTGTAACCTGGGGTTTTGAAGAGGAAAAGATATAAAAGTTAAGGTCAAAGTCCCTCCTCACAGGTTACCACCAAGGTCAGATAGTTCGACTAATCAGCCAATAAAGAAGTGTACGCCCAAATGAGAACACCTGCCCGGAACAAGACAATAGCAAAATAATATATATGCAAGCTATATTCAATGGGTTATTACTTCATGAACTATTTGACATCAATATGTAAGCAATGTAAAACAACATAAATTAATGAGATCAACATTTTATCAATATAGCAATGGAAAAGTATCAATTCATCAATAACGATTGAGATGATGTAGCTAACAATGTATTTAATCAATCATTTAATCAATAAATTCTTTCAACCATCATCTAATTTCTTATCATCAAAATTGTCTGCATCAAGATGGAATAACCAAGTGTGACATCAGTCTAGTTAGGGTTATCTAGTTAGTTAGGGTTTCAGAATTTAAAGTTTTTGGAGTTGGTTTGAGCACTATCACTTCAACGTTGTGTGTCTAAGATCAATGCCTAGGGGTAGATGGAGTCAATTAAGGAGAGGAAACAAAGTTGAATAAATAAAGAGTAAGGACAAGAGGGAAGGGTTCCAGAGTGCTGCAATGGCAGGGCCCTAGAATCAAAACCTTAGGGGAAAGAGGCTCACTCCGATGTTGCTTAAGCAAGGCCTCATGCTCTTTCCTCCTTCCTTAGGTAAAACTTGGAAAAATGGCTAGCATAAAAGATAAGTCAAAACAAGAGAATGAGGTGAGGGAAAGTGTTGCAATGGCAAGGATTTATCACCAAACCCTAGAAGATGGACGACCCTAGGTGTAGATAACCTAGGCCTGGGATGTCACCTCATTTTTAACCTTTAAAAATAGAGCTAGCACAAAGGGAAGAAGTGAAAAGAGTGTAGCAAAGGCTAGGCTCTTCTTTCCTTCTTCAATGGATGAATATTTCTCTCTAAGGGGACATGAAACAAGGACCTACTTGTGTGCTTGTCACCTAGGGTTTTAAAATCAACAAATTTATAAGTAAATGCAAGAATATAAACTTACAACCATTCAATTAAGAAGTTTTGCATGAAAAACACTTACATATCATGATGAAAATCATATGCAAACCCTAGTTGTAAACCTTCCTTCAAGAGAAATGCCAAACATGCCAAGAAAATCCTTCCATCAACAAGTGCGCCTCACTTTAAAATACCAAATACCCAAGTAGGGTGCAAAAATCATACCTCACAAGAGAGTGAGTTGTGTGTTATGTTCAAATGAGGGAAAAACATCCTCAATATATAGTGTATCATGACCTATAATTAAAATTAGGTCATTAAAAATAGCCGATAAGGCTGCAAACCAAAATCATACTGTTTTTACATTAAATTTCTAAATCAAAGCCCTAAATGAGCATAAGAAAGATGTCAAGCCCTCTTGGGGGAGACGTCGACCCTTTTTAGGGCAAAATGCAACACAAATGACAAAATGTTGGCCCTTTTTAGGCCTCCAAACCCTACCACCCGTGCCATCTGCCCTGCCAAACTACCATACACTGAAGGTGACGTCAGTGGCCCCTAGGTGACGTCCTGAGCCATCTAAGGGAGACGTTCCAACTGAAGTGGGTCAACCCCCTTAGGTTGGGCTCAACCAAAGTGTCTCGGATGGAACGTCCTTCTTCTTCTTCGGTGCAAAGCTCAAACAAGCACTGTCTTGTCTCTGCCACTGATGGGGTCCCAACAACCATCTGATGGGCTCTTTATCCCCATGGAGGTCCGAGCTAATCATCTACCCATGTGTACTGGTCCAACTAGTACCTGTCCGTCGGGCATGGTCCTGCACATCAAAAAATTCGCCCTCCATGGGCTCATTAGTTATAGGGATCATAGTAATTTCAATCACTTTTCATCATTAATGTTATCAAATACATGCATAAAAAACATGATATGTCATTCAATAGCTCAAAGATATTACAAAGACCTACAATACAAAGTCGAAGAAAAAGACAAAACACCCTATTGGGCTAGTATCCATAAGGAAAGGAAAGTCTCCAAGGGGTATCATCCAAGCCATGTAGAACGAGGTGATGTGGTCAAGGGATTTCCAGACATATGGGTAGAGTGAAAGATAGGGATGCATGGTATTACCTGTGGGTACCTTTGTAGAAGGCGAGTTGTACCCGTCACAGATGCAATTCTTTCCAAGCCCTTTATTTCCTTTATTCTTTTATATTTCAAGGACTAACTAGAGGGCACTGCCTTGGCATGGTGACCAGAGCTGACAGTGTTACCCACCAGCACTTTCATAGAGATGATAAGGCTGGCTCGTGATGAGACCCCCTTTCCCTTGGCCATGCAACCAAAGGTCACTGCCCTGGCATGGTAACCAGATAGTGGCAACGTCATACTGTTAGGTACCCATGAACATAATAGGATGGCTCGTGATGAGACCCCCTATCCTCTTGGCTAGGTCTTGTTTTTGTTATTTTTCTTAGGGTCCCTCTTGTTTCTTGGTGAGATGCCTTTTATTGCCTTCTCGGGGATCCCTAGGCAAGGCATCTCTAGGTTTCATTTTTATGGCTTTTATCTTTTACCAACTGCTTTTACCTTCTGGGCATTTAGCCCCTTCTTCTCACGAGGTAAGGTGCAACCCCACAAACAGATCATCCTAATGTCCGGACTAGGGGAATGGAACAGATGAGTGGGAAATAAGATGTAAAAGTGATGATATGATGGGAGCAGACGATGGATCTTCAGAAATTCCCTCGGTGGCAAACCAAAACCTATGGGTATAGGCTTGCTAGGACACCCTGTCAATCCCCCAAACCATGGTCAAGCGGGTTAATGTAATATCCAAGCAGTTGTCAGAAATAAAAGGAGTAAGATGCATACATCTAAAGGTTATAATGATAAAAAATGACACATACCATGATACCTGGACCAACTACCTCATGGAGCAAGAGTCTTCTCTGATACAAGTCCAAGCTGATGGTGATGGATGTTGTTGTTGCTGACAAGACAAGTCTGATGAAAGAAGAGAAGGATGGACCCTCCAGGGCCATGCTCAGGTCAATCCTTCTCTCGGTACTCCATGTCTAGGACCCATGGGCCTCGAGACATGATCTCCTAGTTATCCCTAGAAATCAGGGATAACAGGTCCATTACCCAAACCTTTGTACTGTGGGGATTTCTTCAAGGGTTGAAATCAATGACAACCAACCTTAATCAACAAAAAAAACATAGGCTCGATGTGTTATTTATCCACTAGGAATTTGGTCAACTTCTGAAGTTGATATGAATTGATGATTATTAAACCCACACTGGGGTTTTCGAGCCACCTTGGTTTCACTTCCAATGATTTGGGGTTATAGAAAAAAAATTTATACACTGTCGAAGAGTCCTTGTGAATCCTTTCATTCTTTCATGCTGATTTACGATATTTTAGTTATGATTATTGACAAGCTAAAATTTTGGGTTATTTGTCTCCTACAGATCACTTTACCATTTTAAAAGAACATCTATGGTTTTGGGAAGAAAGAAAAGTTGACAATTATGGAATATTCCTCGAATTTGATATTAAACTGTTTGAAGGTTGTATTTAATGGATGTTTTATGATTAAGGGTTATAAAAAAAATTCCTGTGTCTCGAATGAGTTTTGGTTAAGGGGATTTTTTCTATTCAAACCAGATTGGATAATAAGGGTAAAATAGCTTTAGCAAAGAACATTATTATGAAATATAGAATTAATGAATGATATTTTATTTAATGGAACAATAACCATCTTACTCCTATCCATTATATCATTTTTTCGCTCATTACATGCCCATCATTCTCCCAATAACATTTAATTCACTTCCCTGTTTTGTTATTATAAATTCATTCAAAGGATTTGCATGATGATTTCGGTGAAAGTTTCAATATGAAGGCACTGTTTTATAAAGGAAGGGCTCTCCATTTTTCTTGAACAATATTCGTTCGTTCTTTCCCCTCATGATATCATTTTTCATTCATTACAAAGCCCTCCATATTCCCAATAATCCTATAATTCCCTGTTCATTTTCAATTAATTATTAAATTTAGTATTTGGTGGATTACATCAATGGATGGATTTCATATGCTTTTGTTGTGAATAATAGAGCCAACATCTTGATTTTATTTAGGTAGAGTATTAGTGAATGGATTGTTAAAAGTTTTCATATGTTGATTGAAATATTTCTTGAGGATGAGTTTTTTTAGTAGGGGCAATAATGGTAGAGGTGCAAACAAAGGTAGAGGAAACAATTGGCAAAGAGGCCATAGAAGGCCACGATTATCAATACATTTTGACGCTGATCCACATAAAATGAATCAAATTTTTTAGGCTGAGTTATTCAACCTAGTTGGCCAAGGGATTCTCCAACCTCAACTTGAAAGACCTCCTTTCCAAGCACATCAAAAATTCTCTGGTATCCGTATTTCCCCTCACGTTTTTTTGCAGTCAGAAACAACGGCCAATGATGGTTGACAAGAGATCGTCCATCAACCTATTGCACATCATAATGGTTGTCCTACAATATTGTTTCCATTACTGCGTCCTCCACTGGCATTCAATCCAAATTCCCAGCTGATCGCATTGTTTCGCCAGTCCAATCCTCACATGGAAGCAAAAGGCTCAAAACCACCATGCCCGAACTAGAGATTGATAAAGGGAAAAAAGTGGTCGATTCCCCTAACTCTTTTGAAAATTCCTTTGAATTGATATCCTCCCATCTTCACATCAAAGACAATTTCTCCCATGTCATTAGCAAGATCCATCCTAAAGGTTCCAATCAACTTAAGACTGCAACAAAAAGATCAAAAGAGGGCAGTAGTGGAAAGAGGCAAACCACCTCTCAAAGAAAATATCGATTTTGATGTTGTTATTGGCATGGTAACAAAATGTTTGTTTTGGAGAGAAAGCATATATTTAGACAAAACTTTTTGGACAACATGGATATTATCCTATTTTTGGTCAACAATCATATTTTATTTTTGTTAAATATAAAGTGTTTGATTATTTATGTGAATGGGAGTTACAAGGAGAATGTTGGAGCATATCTTGGGTTATTATATTTCACATTATGCTGATTGTCGAAGCCAATAAAAAGGGAGTAACAAGGAGGAGTCATATTTTTTTAAAATTTAACAAAGAGATTAGGGGTCCCACCAATTCAGTTATTATTTAGTAGACCCATATTTATTATTATCTATTTGTCTCAAACTAGCAGTTAAGCTAACTAAAACTTAACAAAAGAAAGGTAGTTGAACTACCATAACTTGTTTTGAAGAAGAATAAAAGCTCAATCAAAAGAAGAGACAAAGGGAGGAGAGAACAGAAGGAGAACTTCTGATATAAGGTCTGCTTTATACTTGTGAGACATTATTTTTCATTCATTTTGAGTTTACTAGAAAGCTAAACCATATTGATGACAACAAGGTCTTATTGAAGGAAGCAAGATTCAAAAATGAATCATATCTTTCAGCAGCTTGTTTCTAAAGGTTATGATCTTCTTTGGCAGTCTCTGTGTTCTTGTTTTTTTATGGATTAGATTTCATAATTGATAAAGGATATTTTGCAGAGTCAAGTGACAATACTTTTATGACAAGCTGATCCGTATCTTTACCTTCAGTTTCTTTTGTTGTCAGAGTATTTTTGTATGGTGTCCATCGAGGGCTTCTAAATATGACTTTGGTCCCACCCTCACATGGGTTTGTAAAGATAATTTCTCTTTGTATCTCAGAATGAAATATATACAAAACAAAAATCATTTTTATTTTATTTCAGTGTCACATGTGTATCTTATGTTATTTTTGAGATTTTACTTTTATTCTCATCTCCTTTCCTGTACACACTTATGTATATATCCGCTTATTTTCTTTTTATTTTTACAGTTACATATGACATATAAAATCACCCTTAGTCCCTAGTACACATTACTTGTGGATTACGATATTGTTTTGAATTAAAGGCTATAAACCCCTAGTAACATTCCCAACTATCTTGCCTTAGCCTAGCAAGATTTGAAAATGCTTGAGTAAGGTTCTTCATACCTTTTACTAAACATTGTGCTTCCCAAGATTTGTTGTGGATTAGTATGTCATAAAAAAATACTAACAAATTTTTTCTTAGGAAGGGTTTGAAAATAGAATTCATCAAGATTTGAAATGTTGAAGGTGAATTAGTAAGTCCAAATGTCATAACCAAAAACTCATAATGACCTCCATGTGTTCTGAAGGCCATTTTGGGAATGTCTTCTTGCCTCATTCTAATTTGATGATATTTGGAACGAAGATCCAACTTAGTAAAGAATATTTCTCCATGTAATTCATCTAATAATTCATCAATGACATGAATAGGAAACTCATCTTTGATGGTAATTTTGTTGAGTTGTTTATAATCTGGACACATACACCAGGAACTATCATTTTTTGTAACCATCACCACTAGTGAAGAGAAGGAAATTTGGCTAGGTTGAATGATGCTAACCTCTAACATTTATTGTATCATACGCTCAATATCACTCTTCTATGCATATGGATACTTTTAATGCCTAATGTTAGGTGGTACACTCATTTGAAATGTTTGTTGATAACTATTTGAAGATCCAATGGAGCATATGATATATATGTTTGAACACCTAGTGAGAACAATTGTGCAATTACACCATGGTTTCCCTTTTTGAGTAATTTTGTCACGCTATTAGATTTGATCACCTTAGAGGGTTTCCCTTAGATACCTCTAAGCTCAATTTCCTTTCCTTCCGAGGAAAATATCATGAAAATATCTTGAAAATTAAAGGCCATTGTTCCCAATGGTTGTAACCATTAGATCCTTAATACAAAATTAACACCACCCATTTGAATGGAAATCGTTTGACTATCCAATAAATATCCCCCCATATTGAGCTTAATACTATGTCACTTCCTTGAACAATTTAGGAGAAACAAATAAAATTTATCATTTTAGGAGAAACAAAAAACATAAATAATATGGCAAATAGCAAGAGAAACAAAATATAGAGAACAATAACATCATTAATGATACCTTTATTGATATAAAGCCAAGTTCACTTGCCTCTTTGAGGGGGAAACCTCTAGTAGAGCAGAGATCAATTACAAAATAATTCTCAAGAACAAACTTTTCCATGCCTTCTACTCTTATTTACACTATTTCTATCTTTTAAAGAACATTCTAGAGGAAGATCTTTCTAGAAGCGGAAATGTCTATTAAGTCTTCTTACATTAGACATGTTCACATTATTACATAGGCCTTATTTACTAATGTTGGCATTATTCAGTTCAATTAGTTGAACTCTGCTACATTAAATTATCAACCCGAGGATAAAAAACTGATGAAGTCCATGCAAAATATATGCATGAATTAGATTCCAATCTATCCCTAAATGACTACTATGCAAAAAGAAAAAATGTTCATTGCCTTAGTGGCATAAAAAAAGTTTTTTTCAGCTGCAGAAAGAACAGAGTATTTGATAACGATGAAAAAACTATTGGGTATGTGACATGAGCAGTTCGCGTCGACCAGGATAAGGTCACAACACTGTAATTCAGTGACTTCAACCTTGGAGACCGGAAATATTACAACATGTTGGCCCCGCATAAGTACTTGACCAGGACCAAAGGAAATAATTCAAATATTATCCCGCAACCATGGACTCAGAACCTTGTGCAGTCCACACTGCTTAATGTGATGAAGATCCTGCACTTCGGCCGACACCAGGAAGTAAACGCATGCGTGAAATTGTTGTTGTCCTGCTACCACGGAGGTTACTTATGGTTGAACCGTCGCATCACTATGGATATGACCTTGATCAATCAGATCACAGGGCTGAGCATGCAGGGCCCTAACCCACACAATTTTTACCCTGGAAAGACCTCAGACCGAGCATTAGCCCAACGAATCAAAGAAACTTATGGATATGTAGAGAAGGGTACGCAAGGTTACAAGGTAGCCTCTATCCAGAGCGATGCAGTGCGCCTTGCATGTCAGCTGATCGCAGGCAAGCTAGTTCGCAAGAACTGGCCCACCCAAGTAACTAGCTTCATTGTTGACCTCGTCGAATGCGTAGAAGGACTACCGATGAATTGGACGTAGTACCTCGTGAACCAACGAGAACTTGATTGTAGAGGAGCGCAGGACCAAGGATATGAGTTCCACTTCAGCTGGCTTCTCATATTGATAGCTTTCATTGCATGGGAGATGCTGGAAGGTGCGACCTTCTCGGACATCGAGTCCTTTGAGCCTTTAGCTATGAAGTTCAGTACCTTGTGGTACTCGAGTGATATGAACAAGCAGTGGCAATCCAATGTTGTCTTCCATGCCTACTACAATCAATTGAAGATCGCAATCCAGTCTACACCGCACATCACTCAGAACACCCTCTATAGGTTTCGACCCCTGATGAAGTTTAGCACATATAGGCACTTTATATACATCACATCATGCGCTAACGAGCATAAGCAACAATTACATTCCTATTATAAGTTAAGAGAAAAATACTTGGAAGAAATCACTAAGGAGTGGTCGGCAAACCTCCTCATCTCAGCAGACCCCGCGAAGATTTCTGATATAGACAGTCCATAACTTGTGCATGATACCCCTGGACCAAGCAAGACCAAGAAATATGAAGAAGTTCAAGATGTCAATAGTACTTCTGTGAAGACCACTTTGATCTCACCTGTGCAGGGAGGTGATGGTGGAGAGCCAGGTAACACAGAGGTCGTGCAAAATAAAGGCAAAGTTACATCACCTAGAGAGGAGGAGGATCCCTCCAAGAAAATGAAGGTTACCCCACCAAAGACTTCTTCTGGGAAGAAAGCTAAGGAAACCAGAACCAAGTTTGAGACTATTCTCAGTCCAGATGACTTTGACTTCATAATCGCTTCCCTGAACGATACTTCGCTAGAGATAGAAAAAAAGTAGGAAGCCAAGCGGGAGGAAGTGTTCAATCAAATCAGGGACAAGCTTCAAGGCATACAACAAGAAATACAGTCTAGCCGTGCAGTTTCCACTACGCCCCTACCATCAGGAACACCAGACTTAGATGATGAGCCAACCCAACTACATCAGATTGCTGATACAATCGAAGCTTGGCTACGATGAGCTCAATAAGAGACAACACAAGCCACCCAGGCTTTAGCGCAAGTTCAGAAAGACCTTGAGGACCACAAAATTACTGCAGAAAAGGAAAATCTCTCTATACAAGCAAAATGGGATGAAGAGAAAGCAACGCTACAGAAAAACAAGGAACAATTTCTCGTAGAGGAACTTGAAGTACAAGAAAGGGTTCACAACGCACTTCGCTCTGTGACATTCATAGAAGTGACAACTGAGGAACGAGTACAATAGTAGGTGGTGCAACTCGAAGAAGTAATCCAACAACTTCAATAGTGTATCGTAGATCTGAAACTTCGTACTGTACCTGAGACTCCTCAATAAATCAGAGACCTAAGAGAGACAACTGCTCGCATCGCAGTTGGTAGAATGAAATCCCTTGCCTTGGAGTGTAAGAAGCTGAGCTCTAGGAGCACTCAGATATATGAAAACCTTATAGAAAATCCAGAGTTATAGGTGCCGGAGTCATAGCTCTAGGAAGAAAAGCAGCACGCAGATACACTATAGGTGCAGCTGAAGGCCTTAACACTAGTTAAAAGAATGAAGAGGTTTCCAGAGCAGTGCACGACCCAACAACAGATCCACACGATCCAGACTAAAGTGATGGAAGTCTCTCGACGACTTCAACCAGTGCAAGAGAAGGCATGCCAACTTTTCACCTAAGTTGAAAGATAAGGAGCCGAGTTAGAACAGGTCATCATCACAACATAACATCACCTAGAAGGGCCAGTCAATGATGCATTCATCCAGGAATTCACCGAGAGGAGGCTATCGCATTGCAACAGGTTGAAGCAGCTCGAGCCAAGCTCCATGCATTTGAGGAAGAATTGCTTAGACTAGAGTGACTCGGGACAAGTCACAGGTGAGTGTTGGGGGCCTATTGACCCTTGACCAAGTTTTGGGAGCACTTGGTCATATTTGACCGTTTTTGGGACTTTGACAGCCTATCGAAGATGGAGCGCCAGACGAAGTGGAGATTGCAGAATCTCGGCCCACTTTTGGGTTCCTTTTTGGGTTTTGGGAATATGTAATGGGAAAGGGATGTCGGCCCGTGGGTTCACCCACGCTTAGGACCACTTTTGTAAATATATAAATAGAAATCTAGGCATCCAATAGAGGACAATATCTATGTGATATAGGCTAAGTTCCAAGAGGGAATCTGTGTGATCAAGAGTTTTTTGCATTCTATATAGACTTGTAAAGCTTAGTGAAAGTCCCTGTGTGAAGGTATAGAAGGCTTTGTGCTGAAAGGCAAGGAAGAAGGATCTAGCGAGCTGTGCAGATCTTCTGTCTTGTGTGAAGTAAGGGTTTCTACGACTCTGTGCTTGTAACTGGTTGGACGACGATAATAAAGAAGAAGAGTTGGTGGACATATCCCTAGGGTGGGGGTGAACCACGTAAACTCTGTGTTGTCCGCTTTGTGCCTTGTTCTGTTGCATTGATGTGATTATTTTCTAAGTGCTTTGAGATGAGTAGATAGATCTATTATATATGTTTATGCTTAGTGCTTATGAAATGTATAATGTTGGCTTTGATTCATATGTATATGCTAAGTGCTTGACCTGTTAGATCTGAACACTCTGTAGATGATAAGTGATCAAACAATCTAATCATTATGAATGATGCGAAGCTCTGTTGTATCTGTGAAGTAGTCATTGATTGCATAATAAATATCCAACAATGTTGAGTGCTATATTAAGTAAGGAATCACAGATCCGTGTCCCAGCTAAGGTTGCAAACACTTGAGTCCTGCAACCACCCCTGCCTCTACCTCGGGTGAGACCTCATCTGCTTCGCAGGTGTTGCTGAAAGGGCTGATAGTTACGGTTTTGTTGGTGCATTGTTGTAGCGTTGAACCCTGGGTCTGCCCCTGTGCCAACAACTATCACACTATCACTGTGAGATATATTGTTGTAAAACTGTACCAATCAACCTGTAATCAACCTATAACAACATGTACCAATAACCTGTGCCAACATCTACCATACAGCAACATGTACCTAAAATTGTACCATCAACGAGTGCATTAACCATGCACCAAATATGTAACAATCATGCATCAAATACACATAAACTATGACTCATCAAGACGTACCAACATCATCAACTATACACCTCATGTATGTGCCAACTCATCAACTACTTGTCTCAACCATGTACCCAAGCATGTACCAATCATGCATCAACTGCACACCTCATGTATGTGTCAACTCATCAACTACTTGTCTCAACCATGTACCCAACATATACCTCAACCATATACCAAAGACACACACCAATATAACCATCAAAGTTATCTAACAATTCATCATTCTATCCATAAACCAAATACCATAAACCCTTACATCAAACCATGTGCCACAACCTCACTGTTATGTAGCCTCAAGCTAAACCAACAACACATCACAACCAAAATACCAATACCCATATGCCAAATACCAACAAAAAAATACCAATTGTATCCCTCAACAAATCTGATATATGCAACAATACTGAACATCCAATACCATCTCAAGAGCTAAATTCTAGCTCAAAAAACATACCTCAAACAAGATGTTCCATATCTTTCATAAATAGACCCCAACCATATTCTTGTTGCGATTTTTTTGCCGCACTTTTTCTACCGTGATTTTTCTGCCGTGATTTTTCTTCCGTAATTTTTCTGCCACACTTTTTCTGCCGCGATTTTTCTATCGCACTTTTTCTGCCACGATTTTGCTGCCGCACTTTTTCTGCCACGATGTTTCTGTCGCGATTTTTCTAACGCACTTTTTCTGCCACACTTTTCCTGCCGCGCTTTTGTTAGAAAAACAGAACCATGGAGCAATAAAATAAAACAAATGCGGAAACAAAACATAGAAGATACACAATACAATAGAGACACAGATTTACGTGGTTCACCTAGTGTGGGCTACGTCCACCAGAGAAATTGCCAGGTCCTTCCTTTATTATTATCTAGCATATGAAGGGATAAAACCTACAACAAACCCATTGTAACTTCCTCTTCTTTCTCGCACAGTCTCCTATCTTAGAATACAATATTTTCCATCAACCATCGCCGTAATACATTTCCCTCATAAAAGAGGATTTCCTTCTAGGGCAAAAAACCCTAACATACTCTCTATCGTTAGATCTGCGACCTTATAATGAACGGTCTAGATTTACAATGAAATTACAATATACATTTACAAGGCAATTTTTCCTTCGGGGGCTTCGCCCCCGAACCCCTGCTAGGGACCCGCTTGCCCCCAAACCCCCTAGCCGGGGGGATAGCCCCCCCGGACCCCACAAAGGGGGTACCCCCCCTCTGCACTAACCCGTGTGGAAGAGTGTACATACTTATGGGGTGTAAATACTTCATGGGGTATAAACATGGCTAAAAGTAAAAGACCTCTAAATCAGGAAGATAATCAGGCTCCACAACCAACAATCTCCCACTTGGAGACTGATCTCAACAACTCCACCAATGTTGTATATGCTGGACTCTG
>SNQJ01S0025348.1:12843-25326 GCA_010110895.2 Picea sitchensis
CCTTAAATCTGGAACATGTCTTACCTCTTTCAACAACCATTGGTTTCCATTGCGTTGCTTTATTTTTACCTTTCCCATTCCAACAATTTTGCATGGTGCATCGCCACCCAAATGAACCTGTCCAAAATCACCTTGAACATAATATAGAAAATGTTTCCTATGGGGTATGGCATGAAATGAAGCCCCTGAATCTACTACCCAAGACTCAAAAATATTATCTACAGAAAGAATCAAAGCATCTTGTAAAACATCACCTGTTACATTTGCTTCCTGATTTCTTTCCTGTTGTCCATCTCTTTGTTTCTTTGGAGCTCTGCAGTCTTTCTTCAGATGTCCTTTCTTCCCACAATTCCAGCACTCTATCTTTCCAACTCTGGATTTGGATCTTCCCTTCCTAGAATTCCCACGGTTCCCAAAACCCTTTCCTCTATCCTTTTGTCTTCCCCTGTTCTACATGTTCAACGCATTTCCTAATGTCTCACGTATGCTTTTCCATCGCATTTCCTCACTAAGGATAACACCAACAACATCATCAAATTTTAAAGTATTTTAACCAGAGAGAAAGTTACTTACAACCATGACCAAGCCATTCCATCTTTCTAGCAATGAGCAAAATATTAGAAGAGCCCTGACCTCATCATCAAAGTCCACTTTTACAGAACTTAGTTGATTAGTAACCGTATTAAAATCATTTAAATGATCTGCAACAGACCCACCTTCATACATCTTCATATTAAATAATCTCTTCATTAGAAATACCTTATTGGACGCCGAGGGTTTTTCATACAATTTGGCCAATGCGTCCATCAAACCCTTCGTTGTCTTTTTTTTGGAAATATTGAAAGCCACCGACGCTGCCAGGCTCAGCCGTATCGTTCCTAGAGCCTTTCTTTCAAAAATCTCCCGTTCTTCGTCCTTCGTAGCTACCGGCTTCGTTGCTATTCCGCCCAATGGTAGGAATAGATCCTTCTGATATAAATAGTCTTCCATCTGCATCTTCCATAACTGGTAGTTTTGGCTATTAAATTTCTCGACCCTAAACTTTCCATCTTCCGACATTGCTCCCACTTGAACTAGGAACCCTCTTTTCCCGCGAGTTACCTTTCACTCTGATACCAGTTGTTAGAAAAATAGGACCGTGGAGCAATAAAATAAAACAAATGCAGAAACAAAACACAGAAGATACACAATACAATAGAGACACAGATTTACGTGGTTCACCCAGTGTGGGCTACGTCCACCAGAGAAATTGTCAGGTCCTTCCTTTATTATTATCTAGCATATGAAGGGGTACAACCTACAACAAACCTATTGTAACTTCCTCTTCTTTCTCTCATAGTCTCCTATCTTAGAATACAATATTCGCCATCAACCATCACTGCAATACATTTCCCTCATAAAAGAGGGTTTCCTTCTAGGGAAAAAAACCCTAACATAATATCTATCGTTAGATCTGTGACCTTATAATGAATGGTCCAGATTTACAATGAAATTACAATATACATTTACAAGGCAATTTTTCCTTCGGGGGCGCGCTGGGGGCCCGCTTTCCCCCAGACCCCCCAGCCAGGGGGATAGCCCCCTCGGACCCCGCAGAGGGGGTACCCCCCCTCTACACTCCCCCGCGTGGAAGAGTGTACATACTTATGGGGTGTAAATACTTCATGGGGTATAAACACGGCTGAAAGTAAAATACCTCTAAATCAGGAAGATAATCAAGCTCCACAACCAACTTTTTCTGCCACAGTTTTCCTGCCGCACTTTTCCTGCGACATTTTTTCTGCTGCAATTTTTCTCTATCAATAATACCAGCCCAAATAACCTTTCACAAAAATATATATTCAATGATATTCAAGTGTGAATTGAATGAGGTACCCTTGCCTCTTATTTATATTTTTATGTAGATTCATCAAGGGGTTACCTTCTAACCATCTTAAACCACTTTCCTTATTTTAGGGTTAACCCACTTATAACCACTTGTCCACTTAATTTAATCACTTTCCATAATTTGTAAGTTCTCCATTAACTTTATTATTTAAATAATTTATTTTGCATCCTCTTTGACTTATAGTACACTCATCATTTCACTTTATCATTTAAATAATTTCTTCTTTGCAAACACTTTGACTACTTTGACCTTTTGGGGCTTATAGATGACTCATGAGGGTTCTCAAACTTCACATGGCCATAACTCTCTAATTGTGAGGAATTATGTGACGTTCCACATACCACCAAAAATGGCATGACATTTACTATCCATCTAGAATAGTTTTACCTGCAAATATATCAAAACACATACCATTATCCATCAAACAAACTTGGGTCCATTACCCAAACCTTTGTGCTACCGGAATTCACTACCATTTTATTCAATGGTTGACATCATTGAAAACCAACCCAATTAGTCAACACCATTACCCTCACTTATCTTCAACTGCAAGCTAATTTCCCAGTGAAGTTATTCAAAGGATGACAAAAGGCAAAAAACGACAAAAATAGAGCTCAAAGGGACAGATGGCAAAGAAATCAGTATGAGAGGAAAGTAAGAAGATTTTGTGGAGATAGTTTCAACCTCGTTCTATATTTCAGGGGCATGAAGACACCTAGCAACAGAAGATCAAAAGTCAATGAACCAATTCCAGATTTCAATGCACGAAACTTGTAGGCAGTTCAATATTTCCAGCAGATAAATTAGAGATATTATTTTATCTTTAATTTTATTATGCATACTTTTCCAGAAATAGCCACGATCAACGACAATTCACTTAAAAGTTTGAACAAAATATCAGAAATAGTATATTTCGAAAATATCTACATGTTTGTAATAAATTTTATTCAGATTTTTCCAGAAAATGTTGGAGAATATTTTGTAAATTGGTTCCTTTTTGGAATCTAATATTAGTTTAGCAGAAAGTCTATAAATATGTTGTAATAAGACTTATAAGGGGGTTGGTACTTTTTTTGAAGGATAGGACTAGTATTGTAAATCAGCCAATAGAGACACCATTAATCAAATTTTCCAATAATACAATGCAATTATTACAGGATGTTTGTGTCAACTTTATTGGTGAAGTGCATTTTCCCTGTTAATTTGTTTTTTTCTGTTATCACTATTGTTTCCTAAATTCTGAAATATTCTAAGAAGATATAGGAAAAAATTTGTTTAAATGTACACTGTGTCTGTGGCTTAAGAATAATTTTTTTGTTTTCCACTGAAGATTAAAATTAAAATTCTTAATTGCTCTGTTTTTTATTGGATTTCTAGACCTTTTCATCTCCTCCATACCTTAAATCTTTGAGGATCTAGTGAATTTTCCTACCCTGCCCTACAATATTAGCCTGTTCAACCTTGTATTTGATCAATTCAAAACTATGAATCCATTTTCCCAATGGCCCACCTTCACTGTTCCAACCAAACAATTCAAATCAAACAAACAAACCTTGAACTATCATAACTAGCCTAATATTTTAATATAAACAAATCTAAATCTTACAAAGAGATCTCTCTCTGAAACTGGTAGGGCTAGATCCCATCTTCCAAAGTAGTTTTTTGGTTACCTTTGTCCTTTCTTCTACAAACTTTAGAAATTACAGAGCAATAACAATACAAAATAATGAGACATATAAGTTTTGACAATTTGATAGGTTTTTGGTTATCTCTTTGGCATAGAGATATATGCCAAAGATTATTAAACCTTCAAACTATGTTTCTAGGCACTGCCAACATGGAAAGAAGACAAGAGTAAGATTCAAGACAAAATAATACTCTACATCAATACAATTAGAAATTGTTCACACTGGATTTTGTGGGCCAACAAGAACTAAAAGCATGGAAGGTGAACATTACTTCATTTTATTTATTGATGACTATACAAGAATCACTTGGGTATATTTTCTTAAAGAGAAATCAGAAGCATTTTAAAAATTCAAATCCTTCAAAGCACATATTGAAAATGAGACTGATCTTAAAATCAAATGCCTAAGATCTAACAATGGAGGGGAATTTACTTCAGATGAATTCAATGAGTTTTCTAAAACTCATGGAATTAAAAGACACTTTTTAGCTCCAAGAACTCCTCAACAAAATGGAATTGCCAAAAAAAAAAATAGAATTGTCCAAGAAGTAGCCAGAACTATGTTAAATGAAGCCAAACTTCCATATCTCTATTGGAGAGAGGAAATATATACAACAATATATATACTTGATAGAACACAACTTAGATTTAACCATGACAAGACACCATATGCATTGTGGTTTGGCATACCAACATTAGTAAAACACTTCAGAGTCTTTGGAAGAGAATGCTATATAAAAATAAATGATGATAATCTAGGAAAATTTGATTCCAGATCAAATGAAGGTATATTTCTTCGTTACTCATCCAATAAAAAGGCATACGGATGCTAAATCTAAGGCTGCAAAAAATTATGGAAAGTGCATATGTAAAGGTGGATGATATAACATCAAGAAGAATCAAATCTCAAGACAATTCACAAGTTGATGAAATAATAAGATTTGATGACGATGATGAAGAAACTGAAGAAATACAAGAAGAAGAATCACAAAGTGAAGAAGAGAACGAAGAGGAAGCATCACCAAGACAAGAGTCAAAAGAACCATCAAGAAGAGTACAAAGAGATCATCATGAAAGTCAAATCATAGGCAACAAAAGTGCTAGAGTTGAAACAAGAAGGATAACATATGAATTAAAACAAGCAATGTTCTCCCTAATAGAACACAAAACATTTGTCGAAGCTAGAAAAGATGAAGATTGTATCAAATCCATGAATGAAGAGCTTGATAAAATAGAGAAAAATTAAACCTAAGAACTTGTCCCAAGACCAAAAGACAAAAATGTGGTAGGGACCAAGTGGATTTAAAAAAGTAAAGTTAATGAAGATGGTAAAATTATAAGGAATAAAGAAAGATTAGTGTGCAAAGGATATGTTGTTCATTGTGGAGCCTGATTATTTGTTTATTTCATAGGTCTTTGTTTTCAGTCATGTTTATACCCCATGAAGATTGTAAACCCCAAGATATTGTACACCCCTCCACGCAGGGGGGGAGGGGTTGTGGGGGGGGGATTTCCCCCCCTACGGCGTTCGGGGGAAAGCAAGCCCCCAAAGGAAAAATTGTCTTGTAAATGTATATTGTAATTTCATAGTTAATCTAGACTGTTCATTCTAAGGTCACATATCTTACGGTAGAAGTTATGTTAGGGTTTTTTTTCCCTAAAAGAAAACCCTCTTTTATGAGGGAACTGTATTGCGACTATGCATCATTGTGAATATTGTATTCTGAGAGAGGATACTATGAGAGAAAGAAGAGGAAGTTACAACGGGTGTGTTGTAGGTTGTATCCCTTCATTTTGTTGGATAATAAAAATGAAAGAACTAGAAATTTCTCTGGTAGAGGTAGCCAACACTAGGTGAACCACGTATATCTCTGTCTCTATTGTATTGTGTATCTTTTGTGTTTTATTTCCACATTTGTTTTATTTTTTTACTCTGTTATCTTGTTTTTTTAACAACTAGTATTAGAGCGAAATGTAACTCGCAGGAAAAGAGGGTTCCTGGTTCGAGTGGGAGCAATGGCAGAAGATGGAAAGTTTAGGGTCGAGAAATTTAATAGCCAAAACTACTAGTTATGGAATATGCAAATGGAAGATTATTTATATCACAAGGATATATTCCTACCATTGGGTGGAATAGTAAAGAAGCCGACAACCATGAAGGATGAAGAATGAGAGGTTCTTGACATAAAGGCACTAGGAACGATATGGTTGAGCTTGACAACATCAGTGGTTCTCAATATTTCGAAAGAAAAGAAAACAAAGGAGTTGATGGACGAATTGACTAAACTGCATGAAAAACCATCAGCATCCAATAAGATATTTATAATGAAGAGATTATTTAATATGAAGATGTCAGAAAGTGGGTCTGTTGCAGATCATTTAAATGAATTTAATACGGTTACTAATCAACTAATTTATGTAAAAGTAGACTTTGATGATGAGGTCAGGGCTCTTCTAATCTTGTGCTCATTGCCAGAAAGTTGTAATATCTTGGTCATGGTTGTAAGTAAATCTGTCTCTGGTTCAAACACTTTAAAACTTGATGATGTTGTTTGTGTTATCCTTAGCGAGGAAATGCAATGGAAAATCACAGGTGAGACATCAGGTAATGCATTAAACATGGAGAACAGGGGAAGAAAAAATGATAAAGGAAAAGGCTCAGGGAACCGCGAGAATTCTAGGAAGTACATATCCAAATAAAGATTGGGAAATATAGTGTTGGAATTGTGGGAACAAAGGACATCTAAAGAAATATTGCAGAGCTTCAAAGAAACAAAGAGATGGACAACAGGAGAAAAATCTGGGAGCAAATGTAACAGGTGATGTGTTACAAGATGCTTTGATTGTTTTTGTAGATAATATTTCTGAGTCTTGGGTAGTATATTTAGGGGCTTCATTTCATGCCACACCTCATAGGAAACATTTTTTAGATTATGTTCAAGGTGATTTTGAACAGGTTCATTTGGGTGATGATGCACCATGCAAAATTGTTGGAATGAGAAAGGTAAAAATAAAGCAAAGGAGTGGAAACCAATGGTTGTTTAAATAGGTAAGACATGTTCCATATGTCAGGAAAAATATAATTTCAACAGGGCATTTGGAAATTGAAGGTTGTATGTCCATATTTACAGATAAGGTGTGGAAGGTTACCAAAGGATCACTAGTGATAGAAAAAAAAGAGAAGGTAGGTAGATTGTATTTATGTACTGGTAATATTGACTCTTTTATCTATTTAGTTTCTACAAGAGTGTATATAGCACTGTGGCATCATAGGCTTGGACACATGAGTGAGAAGGGGATGCAGATACTTCACAAAATAAATTTGATGCCATATCTTAAACAAATTAATTTGGATTTCTGTGAGCATTGTGTTTATGGAAAATAGAAGAGATTCAGACTTCTGAGAGTTGGAAAAGAAAAGAAGAGTGAAAGGTTAGATATTGTGCATATAGATGTATGGGGATCAACTCATGTATAATTTCTTGGTGGCTCTCATTATTATGTTACTTTTATTGATGATGAAACTAGAAAAACTTGGGTTTATTGCATTCGACAAAAATATGATGTTTTTTATACTTTTAAGAAATGGAAAGATTTGGTTGAGAATGAGACAGGAAAAATGTTGAAGTGTCTTGGATCAGAAAATGGAGGTGAATATTGAAGCAAGGAGTTTGATGATTACTGTTCATACCATGGGCTTCGTAGAGAGAAGACAATTCCAAGAACACCACAAGAAAATGATGTGTCAGAAAGGATGAACATGACAATCATGGAGCGTGCAAGGAGTATGAGATTGCATGTTGGTTTTCCCTTACAATTATGGGAATATGTTGCAGATATTGTTGTTTACTTAATAAACAAAGGACCTTCAAGCTCTTTGGATGGTAGAATTCTAGAGGAGGCATGTATAGGTAAAAATGTAAACTATTCTTTTTTGAAGACTTTCGGTTGTGGAACATTTGTCCATATTGATAAAGAAAATAGAACAAAGCTTCAGGCAAAATCCAAGAAGTGTACCTTTATTGCATACAGTGTTAATGATTTTGGTTATCGCTTATGGGATTATGAAAATCGCAAAATATTTAGGAGTAGAGATGTCGTATTCTATGAAAATGTCATATACAAAAATCAATTGCAGGGAAAGAAACAAAAAAAAGAAAAAAAAATAATACACAGTGCTTGATGAGATCACTGAAAACAAAATTCCAAAGGTACCAGAAAATCAAAATGTACAACAACAGGAGAAACAGGTACCTCAAACTCCTACAAGTCTTGTTAGAATATCTACCAGGTTAAGTAGACCCCTTGAATGATATTCTCCTTCATTGTAATATTTATTGTTGACTGATTCTGGTGAACCAGAATGTTATGAAGAGGCAACACAAGTAGACACCCAAAAGAAGTGGGAGCAAGGAATGAAAGAGGAAATGGAATCCTTGGTAAATAATCAGACTTGAGACTTGGTTCAGTTTCCTATAGGAAAAATATCATTGCATAATAAATGGGTTTACAAGTTGAAGAAAGAAGATGGAGGAAAACAACGGTACAAGGCTAGACTTGTTGTAAATGGGTTTGCACAAAAGAAAGGTATAGATTTTGATGAAATATTTTATTTTATTTTTAATATGACTTCAATTAGGACTATTTTAAGTCTTATGGCAGTAGAATATTTGCATCTTGAACAATTAGATGTAAAAGCGTTTTTTCTCCATGGGAATTTGGAGGAAGTGATTTATATGCAACAACCACATGCATATGAGGTCAAAGAGAAGGAGAATTTGGTATGTAGGTTGAAAAAGAGTTTGTATGGCCTAAAGCAAGATCCAAGACAATGGTATTTTAACTTTGACAGGTTTATGACAGAACAAGGTTATAGTAGATGTCATTATGATCATTGTATTTATTTTAAAAGGCTAGAAAATAGAAGTTATATTATCTTTCTATTGTGTGTATATGACATGCTTGTCATAGGGTTTAATATGCATGATGTAAATGTGCTCAAGAAGAAATTAGCTAATTTATTTGTGATGAAGGATTTGGGTGCTGCAAAGAAAATTCTTGGTATGATAATAACAAGAGATAGGAAAAATCGCAAATTGACATTGTCTCAGGGTGAGTACATAGAGAAGGTGGTGGAGAGGTTTAGAATGCAGAATGCAAAACCAGTTAGTACACCTTTGGTCAACCATTTCAAATTAACTAAGTAAATGTGTCCCAAGACACAGTGGGAGATAGAATACATGTCCAGGGTCCCTTATTCATCAATAGTTGGAAGCTTGATGTATGTGATGGTTCACACAAGAACATATATTGCACATGTAGTGGGAGTTGTGAGCAAGTATATGAACAATCCAGGTAAAGAAAATTGGGAGGTAGTAAAGTGGATTCTAGGGTATTTGAGAGGTATTGTTACTCGTGCATTATGTTTTGGAGGTTTAGACATTGTTCTACAGGGATATGTTGATTCAGATATGGCAGGTGATAAAGATAGCAGGAGGAACACCATAGGGTATGTTTTTACCGTAGGTGGAACAATAGTAAGTTGGATTTCGAAGCTACAAAATATTGTTGCACTTTCAACAACAGAAGCAGAGTATGTTGTTGCTACAGAGGCTAGTAAAGAAATGATTTGGTTACAGAGGTTTATGGAGGAATTGAGAAATAAGCAGGAGAATAGCAGGATGTACTGTGACAGTGAGAGTTCCATTCATTTTTCAAAGAGCTCAGTCTTTCATTCGAAGAATGAGCATATACAGCTCAGGTACCATTTCATACGATACATCTTGGAAGATGGACATTCGAAGTTGGGAAAGATACACACTAGCCAGAATCATGTAGACATGTTAACAAAGGGAGTAACAAGGGAGAAATTGAGTTCCTAATCAGTTTCAGTTGGTCTTTAAGCATGAAGGTAAATATGAGAAATTTTTCAGGTCCAAGGTGGAGTATAGTCCAACATATACAACAATAGTGGAGTTGTTGTGATTAGTCTCCAAGTGGGATATTGTTGGTTGTGGAGCCTGATTATATTCATGTTTCATAGGTATTTATTTTCAGTTGTGTTTATACGCCATGAAGACTGTACACCCATCCACACAAGGGAGCTTGCCCGCCCTGCAGGGTCCAAGGGTAAGTAGGCCTTTGGTGGGGGTTCGGGGGAAAATCCCCCGAAGGAAAAATTGCCTTGCAAATGTATATTGTAATTTCATAGTAAATCTGGACCTTATAAGATCACAGATCTGACGATAGAAGTTATGTTAGGGTTTTTTTCCCCTAGAAGGAAACCCTCTTTTATGAGGGAAATGTATTGTGGCTATGCATCATTGTGAATATTGTATTCTGAGAGAGAATACTGTGAGAGAAAGAAGAGGAAGTTACAACGGGTGTGATGTAGGTTGTATCCCTTCATTTTGTTGGATAATAAAAATGAAGGACCTCACAATTTCTTTGGTGGGTCTAGCCAATACTGGGTGAACCACGTATATCTGTGTCTCTATTGTATTGTGTATCTTCTATGTCTTATTTTTTCATTTGTTTTATTTTATTGCTCTGTGATCTTGTTTTTCTAACATATGCACAAGTAGAAGGGATTTACTTTAAAAAAATATTTTCCCCAGTAGCCAAATTAGAAGGTATCAGAATGTTCTTGGAATTTGATTGTTTTAAAAACTTCAAAATATATCAAATGGATATCAAATCAATATTCTTAAATGAAAATTTAGAGGAAGAAGTTTATATAGAACAACTTGAAGGATTTATGTTATCAGAAAATAAAGACTATGTTTGCAAATAAAATAAATCATTTTATGGTCTCAAACAAACCCTCAGAGCATGGTTTTCAAGACTTGATAATCATCTACAACAACAATGATACAAAAGAGGATCTATTGGCAATAATATTTACATTAAAATTGAAAATCAGAATATAATTTTTGTTATAGTATATGTGGATGATATCATCTTTAGAAGTAATCTAAATCCTCTAAGCAAGCAATTTGCTAGAGAAATGCAAAAAGAATTCGAGATGTCAATGTTTGGTGAACTTACATTCTTCCTAGGATTACAAATTTCACAATCAGACAAAGGTATATTCATATCTCAGACCAAATACATTAAGGAAATGTTGAAGAAATTTCAGATGGAATATTGTAAACCTATGAGCACTCATATGATTACAAGATGCAAACTAAGAAAATATGATGAATCACTAGAAGTAAACCAAACCATGTATAGATCAATGATTGGTAGCCTATTATATGCAACAACAACAAGACCATACATCATGCAAGATGTAGGAATAGTAGCCAGTTTTCAATCTACACCTAAAGAGACACATATGAAGGTAGTTAAAAGGATTTGTAGATATCTCAAAGGCACCTTGGATTTTGGATTATGGTATCCAAAAACAAAATACTTCACATTAATTGCATATAATGATGATGTAAAGTAGCTAGAGAGGTAGTGGAGGGGCCCAAAGGGCCCATAGTGATGATAGTGGAGACCATTCAACATAAGGTGGACTAGGTCCACTATATTATTAAATAAGGTCCACAATGGTAGTTAGATATAATAAATGTAAGAGGATTTCTTAGAAGGTTCTACTTCTAGAAGATTCCTCCTCTATAATGTTCTTAGTTGATGGTAGCACTATATAAAGGGGTTCAAGCAATGTAATGAGACATGAAGAGAAGTATTGTATTTGGAGCGGTAGCTCAATAGGAGGATGCCCCCTCGAAGAGGCAAGTGAACAGGAGAGGATCCCTTCCATAATAGGATTCATTGTATGGTGTTGCCCTACCTCAAGGGTTTGATGGTAATAAAGGAGATTTTGCATATTGTTCTTGTATATATGTTGTGGTGTTTTTGTATTCAGTATTGGGTTCTTAACAAATGGTATCAGAGCACTTTCCTTGGGCAGACATTGTGGGCAAATATTTTTTACTTTTGCAGAGTTTTTTTTTTCGGAGAAGAAAAAAGAGGGCCGCAACATTATCGAAGTTTTCGGTATATTTTTGTGAAACAATTGCAGAAAAGATTTGTATATCTGAGTTCCTCTCAAAAAAACACCCAAGTTGAAAAAACAATCGTCCGAAACGGAGTCCGGGAAGTCAAGATATTGAAGTTTTAAAATCTGCAAATTTTCAGGATTTTTTCTGCGAACGGCGGCGATAATTTTTTTATTTCTGTAGCATCTGGAGGGTGAATTTTCCCAAATAAATTACAGATCTGAGTTCCTCTCACAATTTAACCCAATTTCAAAAACAAAATCAGCCAAAATGGAGTCCGGAAAGTGAAGTTATGAACATTTTAACTTCAACAGTTTTTTAGGGTTTTTCCAGAAAAAACCGCGATTTTCTGCTGTAACTTATTAGGTCTATTTTTGGTTTTTTTTCATGATGGTTGAGGGACTGGAGATTTCATAGGGTGATCAGATGGATATTTCTTCTCAAAACCTGAAAGAAATTATTGAATCATTCAAAGCCCAATTGTTTCACACATTGGATGACAGATTGGATGCATTTGTACATGGCCTCACAGACAGCCTCACAGACGGCCTCAATGATAGTTTTCGTAGTATTCAAGATTCATTGAATAACATGCAGGAGATATTTCTTATGGAGGGTGCAAGATACCAGATATATAAAATATGCAGAACAGAAACAAAATGCTAGAAATGACAGAATAGCAGTAAAATATCCAGCATAATCTTCACAATACACAGAAATGATATACGAAATAGCAACAGAAATAGAACTTTGAATCAAATAGCAATGTTCACAGGCCTCTTCGAGGGGGAAACCTCCAGTCGAGCAGCGCTCTATTACAATAATATCCAAGCTAGGGTTCTCATACCCTCGACTCCTATTTATACTAAAAAGAAGCATCTAGAGGAAGATCCTTCTAGAAG
>SNQJ01S0025348.1:25336-48741 GCA_010110895.2 Picea sitchensis
TATGGTTGTACATCAAGCATTGAAGACAACGCTTTCATAAGGGGGATGGAATGTAAGGTAGCTAGAGAGGTAGTGGAGGGGCCCAAAGGGCCCATAGTGATGATAGTGGAGACCATTCAATGTAAGGTGGACTAGGTCCACTATATTATTAAATAGGGCCCACTATGGTAGTTAGATATAATAAATGGGTAATTAGGTATAATAAATGTAAGAGGATTTCTTAAAGGTTCTACTTCTAGAAGATTCCTCCTCAAGAATGGTCTTAGTTGATGGTAGCACTATATAAAGAGGTTAAAGCAATGTAATGAGACATGAAGAGAAGTATTGTATTTGGAACGGTAGCTCAATAGGAGGATGCCCCCTCGAAGAGGTAAGTGAACAGAAGAGGATCCCTTCCATAATAGGATCCATTGTATGGTGTTTCCCTACCTCAAGGGTTTGATGGTAATAAAGGAGATTTTGCATATTGTTCTTGTATATCTGTTGTGGTGCTTTTGTATTCAGTATTAGGTTCTTAACAGATGCAAACTGGGTTGGAAGTGTGGATGATAGAAAGAGCACTAGTGGAGGAGCATTCTTCCTAGGAAAATGTATTGTGTCATGGCTAAGTAAAAAGCAACTCCTCATATCACTATCTACATCAAAAGATATATTTTTGTTGCCTCATGCTGCACTCAAGTAATTTGGATGAAACAAACTCTAGAAGACTTGCAAGTAAAGTATGATCATCAAATTATTCTTAAGTGTGACAATACTAGTGCTATAAATCTTTCTAAGAATCCTGTCATGCCCTCAAAAACCAAGCATATCCCAATTAAATCTTATTTTTTAAGGGAACAAGTTACTCAAAAAGTTGTTAAAGTGGAATATGTGGATACTAAAGAACATATTGTAGATATATTCACAAAACATTTACCTATGAGTACTTTTGAATACCATAGAAAAATTGGGGGTAATCTCCATATCTAATTAAATTGCTCAAAATTCATTGGAAAAGAAGTACATAGAAAAGGGGAGTATAACCTCAGGGGGAGCAAAGAAACACCCCCTCTGTCATTGTCGTCAAAGGGGGAGGATAAACAATAAAACCCAATTAAGAAATTAGGGGTTTTTTAATTTGTCGTCATCCATGCCAAAGGGGGAGAATGTTGGACATGGTGTTGGCAATGATGTCAAAGGAGGTCAATATACTCAATGGTGGGCATGATGTTATGGAGTTGGCATGAATGTCAAAAGATGAATAATATGGTATTATCGTTGAAGACAAGAGGGTTGTGTGTCCTTGATGTTAAAAAGAGGTCAATATTGTGGTCATCATCATCAAAATTGTGCATATGATAGTATTAAGCTCATGTTATCTAAACAATGAATACCCATGAAGTCACAAATACCAGTTTTGTGGATAATAATTAAAGTAATTCTTTTCAATTCTCCTAATTATTACAAGTCCAAAATAAAACCCTACAAGCCTAGGATAACATATCTACAAAGTTGTTATCTCATGAACAAAACCCAAGTAATTATCTCTATAGATGTTAATTCTATCATATATAAATGCAAAAGAGAAGATCAAAATCTGGTGCTCAATAAAATGTGTAAAGGGTCTGGTATGAAAGTTCCTATTAGACATCTTGATCTTCAGCAATCCAACAAAATACAATATGTCTATAATTGTAGGGGAATAAGTGAGACCATAAATTAAAAAAAAAAAGATATATGTCCACAATGTAAGTGTGGAATTTCAAAATAGAAAGGGGTACTCAGATCTAGGTTGGATACATTTTTACTTACCTGTAATATCATGGGTACACTGGATGATGAAAAGAAACAAAGATTTAAAAAAAAAAAATTGATAATTAAAACTAAACTGTCGATCTGGAACAATCCCAAATCAACGGCTCCAAGTCTAAATTCACATTTCAAAATGCGCAAGAGTTATTAAAGGAGGGCAGACCCGAAAGTTACAATATGTTAAAATTAACTTTCCACGTGTCGACATGATATGTTATCATGATTTGACTTTAGATTATCTAGTGTACATGTTACAAATGCGAAAAACTTGTGGATCGTCCACTCAACACAAGATTAAATCTGGTCCGTTGATTTGGTTAAACATCCAAATAATCTCTGTCCACGTTTGCACTCAGTCACAAGCCCAATTCATATGGGAAAAGTTGAAGTTGCGTTGGGGGCTAACTGGAATAACACCCGGTTATATTATGCTCACTTGGGGAATAAATAAGTACCCTCGAACAAAAGTATAAACCAGGCTTGCACGTTTTTTCTTTAGCTCCTGGTCAAAACATTATGGTCCTATGGGAAAAATATCTACGGAATTTATCCACCATTTCAAAACAGGAAATGCACCAGGAAGAGAAGTAAAATCACGAATCTGATCTTTGAAAGAACTAAATACATAATGGAAGTCTGAGACCAAAATAAAAAGAGTCAATCTTGTGATCGATCCATAAGAAATTAAAAAATATATATGATTAAGATAATTAACCCCTCAAAGATCAAGGTTTATTCAAAGAAATGTTACAACAACAGTAAACAAGTTTTAGCATCCAGATATTTCATTACTATTACAACATGTGAAGGATAAATGTTGAACAACATACAAGGGATTTTAAGTCTTTTGAATAAAAAATAAAATGACAAAATGATAAGCATAATTATTAATATTAAATGAAGAGGTGCATTGTTTTTATACAAAGAGACACAATGTTTCAATTGCATACTTGTTGAAAGTCTGTATAAACAATAAAGTATGGTGAAAGGAAATTGTCTTTGTTGTCTAATTTAGAAGATCTAAACACAGACAGAGTCCAAGGAAGAACATGAAGTGAGGTTGGAAGGGAGGAGAAAGGGAGAATTGGAGTCATCTACAGGTTGAAGCTTGAAACAAGGAGCTGCAACTTCCTCAAGTTAGTGCTTGAAAACAAGAGGATTGGAGTCCTTTATAGGTTCCAGCCTGGTCTACAGGGAGTTGTTCCTCGAGTTGGTGCTTGGAAAATAGGGGATTGGTGTCTCCTTGAGTTGGTGCTCAAAAGAAGAGAGATTGGTGTCTCCTGCAAACTGTAACTTGTAAATGAAATATAACTTTTATGATTGTTACATTTAAAATTCAGAGTTATGTACATTCTTGTTGATAAATTGTTATGATTCATATATTAATAATTAAAGAATTAAATTAATTTGAGAAAAAAAAAACAATCTTGATTCATCACCCCCCCTCTCAGTATTGAACAACATTCCAACAAGATGTTCTTGAGAGATGTCTACAAAAGGTGAGCTTGCCGAGGTGGTCTCAGTCACAGTGCTAGCATCTTCAGTGACAATTGAAGGTTTCATTGCTCCTCTATGCTCTTGGACAACTTCTTGAAGCCTCACCAAAGCCTTATCCTTCTCTGCCAAATCATTTTGCAACTGCATCATCATCTGCGTGAACCTATCCTCTTGCCAATTATCCATCTGGATGACCTTATCACCAAGGTATACAAGATGCGCTCTATGCTTGTCCCAATATGTTCTAACTACAGTGAAGGAGTCTTGGCATTCTTCAAACTTCTTCTTGAATATCTGAACTTGCTCTTGCAAGTGTGCATTCTCATCTCAAAACTGAGAATTGTTGGCCCTTAAGACTTCCAACTTGTCTCTACTTGCTTTACCCATGTTGAGGTCTACAATGTTCGATTCAAAGTCCTAACAATAGTCATAGTCAAGGATGCACCTCTGTTGTGATGCTTTCTTATCCTTAAACGGTGGGCCTATGGCCTGACCTTTTCATCAACACAGATACTATGCGAAATTTTTTTTTTTTTTTATCTCTATCTCATTCTTATATAAGCTACTCTATCTACAGTGATGCCACTAAGCCTTCATTATATACCCTATACAAGGACCTTTCTTCTTTTGGTTGTCACACCTAGATGTAATCTATACGCAACAATGGATAGTGTGATAACAAATATATCATATTGTCTAATATGCCAATTAAGGCTAAGTTTGGGCTTCTGTGTTCGTTACTGATTGGAGTGTAGCTTCTCTGGCTCACATTTACTCAGAATGCATATGAGGATGGCTCTATTCTCTTTCTAGTGTCTTGATTGTTGGGTTGTGATCTTCAATGAAGTACATAACAAAATATATGAGGAATGTTTTTTGGGGATATGTCTTCCCAAAAAACCTACCAACGAGCCCAATGGCGTTCCAATGAAGTCCCTAAATTCGTGTCCATGTATAACTTATTCTCACTTCCGACCACCCATCTGTAGCCTTCTTTCTCGAACCATTCCTTCCTCTAGAGATGAATTTCAATGAGTTGAAGTCGACTCTGCTTCACGTGAAGGACGTTGACTAGGTGGGAGACTAGTCAACCTGATATAACAAATTGAAATAACCAACCACTGTGAAGTCAACCAAGGTAGTGAGGTCRACATAAGCCAACCAAAGAGTAGTAGTCAACTAGGATAATTTGACCCCAACTAATTAAGTCTAACAATACATAAATCAATTTCCTAGGGAAACGTACAGTCGACCAAGCAAGAAATAGAGCACCCAAATAGATGGAAGACGACCACTAGAACGAAAGGAGATAGACTTGGGCATAGGAATCTACCAACCATTGATGCTAGGTAATTGAGAGGCCACTCAACCCTCAAGAAGTCAAGTCAACCAAGCTTGAAGTCGAATCGACCAAAAGAGAATTCCCGTCAACCAAACGAATTGGAAAATTAACCAAACGAGAACTAAGTCGACTCAAGTAACAAGCTAAGTCGACCAAACTCAGAATGGAACTCTTAGAGGAATATAAATTCGTCTGGGCAGATGGGAAAACAACCCAAGAAAGGGGATAACGTTTAGACTACGTAAACTCAACTAAGCAAATAATTCCAATCATCCAAGTCGATCCTAGTGTGCATAGAATTAGAGAAACACTTTCGGCAATTAAAGGAATCGACCAGGCACCATTAACTTGTCTTGGGCAGTGATAAATCAACTTGGCAAAGAAAATCAATAGTGGGGATGAAACTACAGTTTGTAAGAGCAAGGTACTTCACCCAACAAGATTTAAAACCAACCAACATCATTTAAAAACACCCAACAAGGTATAAAAACGCCTAACATCATTTAAAGACGTGTCAGGCAATGTAATTTCGCCCAACATCGTCTAAAAAACGCCCAAATAATTAATGGTTGGTGTTAAAATAATGTAACTGCAAAGAACATTCTTATTATTATTGTTATTTTATTATTAAGATTAATCCCCATTGTGGATTAATCATGTCGGTAATTGTATAAGAACCAAATCTCCTTTTGTGGATTGGTCATCGGACAATTATAAAGGGCAGAATAAGAAGTCGGCCCCAACAATTATTATTGAAGACCCAGAATTAATTAAAAGTGGGTTTACCCACCCAGAGTGAGAGGTCGGCCCTGCCAGTGAAACCCCTTCACACGTGCCAGTCTTGTATAAATAAGAGGCTAGCGCCTCACTTCTAACACACAACTCACTTGCTCATTATCTTATGAGGCAAGCTGCAATTACCAGTTAGAGAGAGGAGCCCTAAATACCCATATTGAAGACTCCAGACTAATTTTAAAGGGGTTTCACTCCACCCAGAGGAGAGTATTCTGCCCCACAAGGGAAACCCTACATCGCGGCTACTATAATGAGTCACTTCTAATGATGTATAACCCACTTGCTCATTACATTCATGAGGTGTCGCACTACTGCTTAGAGAGAGGAGAAGAAGAGGCACATCTCTTGGAGAGGACCATCTATATTGGTTTGATATCTCTGAATATCAGCTGCTTATTTATGATATAGTTTTTGTTTGGTTTTCTTCCCTAGAGGGTTCTCTGTGATAAATGCTAGGTCTCTCATAATGTGTATTTCTTAGTGATCTTATTCTTATGGGATGCTTTCATCTATTGGAATGCAAAGAACTATAATAATGGCATGTTACTAACATGGCATCAGAGCTAACTCCGAGGAAAGCTACACCTGGTAAGAAGGAAAATCACCACTACCAAAATACCGCAAATTAAGTTTCAGCACTCTCTTAACTCCTAAAATATCTAGAAGCCATGCCTCCCCCAGGATCAAATCTTGGAACCTAGATACCTTTTTCAGTGGTTGGATCTCCTGGAAGTGAAACCCTAGTTTCCACAAAGTACCGTGAAAACCGTGAGTACTTAAGTACCAGACATACCTGTATACATACCCAAGTACCGTAAAACCGTGAGGCACTATCTAGAAATCCGCGCATCAAGTTTGAGGGGGTAAAAGTTGATTTTCATAAATCTGATTACACTATCTAACTCGCCTCTCACCAACAAGATCTATCCCTCCTCCTGGATCATATTTTCAATTCAAGTTTGAAAATTAGGCTCTTCATAAAACCGGCTGCATTTTGTGTACATCAGTATAAGAGTACCAGAGAATCCAAATGGGTATTAACCTCTTGAAATTCTCTCAAGAATTGGTAATTACTACTGCTACCAGATGATTTACCAATCGCAAATGTTATCCTGGCGGTACTAACATATGTTTAATGGTTAAACCCTAAAGAGTATTTTCCAGAGAAGGGATCTCTCATTATAGATCCATGATCTCAAGATCCAAGACATTCGGAGGAATGATGCAACACAGGTGGGATTATTCTAATATACATCTATTTGTTATGAAACTATATTGATCAGTGTTGCATGTTAAAGCTATGATCAAATCATTAGAAGAATTAAAAGTTGATCATAGAGCTTCATCCTAACTCTAACTCCTTTGTCACTGCTGCGTTGTCTTAGTACAGAAGATAAGGTTGAAGAAAGCACTCGCCATCTTGAGTTGATCTAAGATTGAAGAAGACTTGAAAAATTGAAAACTTATTGCGGCTGGAATGCTATGTGCTCTGAAGCAAAGATAAATTCCAAACATAAATTCAAGGATTACTTTATGCAAAATACACATAGACGCAGCATAAACATTGAACATAAAATCACATGTGCACACACCGATGCTGATTCCCCACCCCTCTCCTCTTGGGCTAAGCATCTCCTCGGGTCCACTCTTCCAATGGATCATTGGCTACACCGGCTCAAAAGTGCCTAAAAATACGTCTTGATAATGCCTAAACCGGCAAAACCGGATCGTCATTCCAATGGTTTCCCGGCCCCAAAACCCTGCCCTGGTTCTTTCATAATTTCAATCGGTCGAAAATGAAGAAGCAATTCTCGGTGTCCTCTCTGCTTGTTGTCTCCGGTCCTACAATTCGCGACCCCTTGAACGAACTGCCTGCCAATGCCTTTGCCGCTAAAACCTGCATGACCGGGCGAACTGGCCACCAACGGCAAAAACCGTAGGGATGGTTATGCGTACCTTAATCAGCTTCGGCACCGGGCGTATAAGTGAGCATATGACTGTAGTCTTGGCAAATGGGTGGTTAGTTCATTGAACTGATCCAACCGTATAACCCTCTGCTACCCAACCTTCGCGGGCATAAAATAGTAAAATCCACGCCACGCCTAAGTCCCGCATATAGCATAATGGAGTGGTATATACAATTTGTTATTACATTACATATATATAAGATTCTGGCTACGGTATTACGGAATGTTAACAATACTATATGTGTTATGTAATGGAATTCATGTATAGCCGCTCTCCCGCCCGCTTTCGGCTTCAAAAACTAATGTAATTAAACTTAAAATGTAAATGTAATCCATATTCTCACAAAGGAATGAACGTGAAGTCAAGTTATCGGAGTTTTTGCGTAAACACTACAGGAGGAGAGGTTCCCGTGGGTCAACCCCGCTTTACCCAATATTTTGTATATAGAACTCCTTAGCTAACCAGTGAGTGACATACGGTACCCTTGGATTGGGCCACGTATCCCATTGCCATTACACGCAATGACATCATCGCACAAGATCCGGGACTTCCAAAATCGCATCAATCAACATTTGGGTTACATCACCACCGGTGACGGGCCTACGGTCCCGCCACGCCACTGCACGGACACCATGGATCAGACAGATAAAAGGCCAAGATCCAAAAATTTTGCCCATTCCATTTGGCTTATTTATCGCGATATCTTCTCCGCGCCGGACTACGAGGAAAGTAAATATACCACCGAATCGGGAAGACGAGACGGAAGAAATGGCACCGCTTTCGCTTTATCCGGGTACTTTGAAAATTGAGCAAAAATTTGATCCTCAAATTGAGTGAAAGAGACTCCTGAAGAGTGCCAAGCACTCTACCTTGGAGGCTGCCGCCCTAGGTCTAATTTCAATCTCAAGACCAAAGGTGTTGCTGCTGATGCTTACCGACTTTAGTTGAGATAGCAATCGCCGTAGCATTATCATATTTGATAGCATGTGAGAATATAGAGGTATAAGGCTTTGTTCCGATACAACTAACATCTTCTCTAGGAGAAACCTTGTGTGTTAGCTCAAAAGCTACATGGAATAACAAGCTTACCACTATGAGAGTGTTGACCTCATTTTCGCATTGTATTTCTTACCTTTAATCCTTGCTTCATATAAATTATAAGTAATATCTCTAAAATAGCTACTGTGATGATCGTTCATGCTATTTCTTTATATTACCAAAAGGATATTATTCCTTGCTTGTTGTTTTGTTGACTTTGCTCCAGGCCACATGAGGAAGTTATATAGCTGGGCGTCGCATACAAATTTGCCAAAGGAGGATCATAAATAAAGAATATCAAGGGAAAAGAAGAAGGTGGGCCACCCAGAAGCTGCCATGACCTAATGCTATTGAAGAATCCATGTGAACCTAGAAGATTAGCTCACATCAATCCATAAGCAGCTACTACATATGCAAAGTTGCCGCCATGTACTAACTCAAGGATCAAAAAGGCATATGCACGATGTACAAGGGTTACAATCGGGTTAAATCCGCTTCCAAAGAGGGACAAGAAGATGAAGGAGTCCCGTAACCTTATCCATTCCGTGATGTGTGCGGGCTCCACGCCATCATCCCATTAATAAAATATGTATACCTATGAAATTTGCCCACTAATGATTATTCTCAGAAAAGACTCCAGGGATATATCAGCGTTTACAAGATCACAACGTATTCTGATAAGAGGAACCCTTCAGAAGGGAAGATTTCAATAAAATACTCGTGATAATAGAGGAGGTCTATACTCCTGCAAGTTATTAGTGAACTTATGTAGTATTGGATCACATCCCAACAAACGTAGTCGAATCTAAGAATATAATCCATATTCGAAGTCAGAAAGATCTTCATGATTCAATGATTTCAAGATCTTCCTATGTGCTTTATGGGCAGAAGCAACAATGAAATTGTTTATAAAAAGCGTAACATTATTATCCCGAGTGCACTTGGGTTCAAGTGACCCTGCAAGAAATGTCTACCAGAAGAAACCAGAGGTAAGCCATCCTAAAATATTTGGCTGTCCAGTCATCCACATACCGAAGAGAAAAGAAACAAGCTGGAACCCTCCTGAAAAAAGGGAATATTTGTTGGATAATCTGAGGTATCCATACCTCATAATCTATAATTCGTCACCAACCATATTGAGATTAGCAGGGACGTGAAATTTGATGAATAAGTTGCACTTAAAAAATTGAGAAGATGCTAGCTTGAAGAAGCTTATGAAGAGGAACTCAGGAACTTGTGGGATTCATGCATCCGAGGAAGTCTCTGAGTCAGGACCTGGGAGCAGTCATCAGCTCCCCGATGAGAATACCTTAAAGATCACGTATCAAGCAGTCTAAGAACCTCCCAAGCACCTTCTCCCAGCAGCAAACCCCGCTTGGGCAAGAGGAGCTGCAATAAAGATGAGAGAAGTGCATGGTGTTCCGTATAACCAATGCAGATGTGAAAAGACCAAAGCTATTCTCCTGTTACACGGCTTTGATAAAAAATCTACTTGATGCAAGAACTCTAATAGCTTTGAGAAGGCTTATTCAAAGAAGGAATGGCATAGCTATGACATACAGGAATACTCAATCCATAAATACTAAAGCATCGATGTATGGAAGAAGTTCCTAGACCAAAGTAGACGTGGTAATTTCATCAAAAATGGTTCTTCAAACATGTTGCCGAATGTAAGTATTGAGAAATATATAGCAAGATTTGCCGCTCGTGGATTTTACTAGAAGGAAGGAATCGACCATGAAGAGACATTCACTCATGTAACCAGATACACTTAGATCAGAACCATCATAACCCTTATAGCTAAGATGAAATGGAAGTTGCACCGTGATATGAAGACAACTTTCCGAATCCAGGTTAATCAAGAGGAAGTGGTATATAGAGTGTCCCTGATTTGAGGTTGAAGATACGAAGTCTTGCTGTCCATTACTGAAGAAAGCTCCTATAATGGATTGAAGCAAGCTCCCAAAAGATTGGTATGGATTTTAGTGGATACTTGATTTGCTTTACGAAGAGTAAAGTAGACTTAAATCTCTACTTCAAGATTATGATAATGAACCAATAATATTATTATCAGATAAGGACTTTATTCTAATCAAGAGGAAAAAGCTCACGAATGTAAACAGAGACTTGCCGTGAATTTGAAATGAGCGAATTTTTGGTCTAATGCAGGCATTACTAGTTCTTGAGGTATTGCAGAGTCTAGAGAGAATCTTCCTTAACTGTATACACGGGTCGAATCTGTGTAAAGAGATTTGAATAGGAATGCAAGTCCATGAATAATTCCCATGGAAGCAAGTTGAAGTTGCTAGTCGATACTTCAACAAATTTGATTGATGCCAATCAGATAGACAAATTGTTGACTTCATTAATGTACCGATTTAACACTGACTACATTCATGGCAAGGAACACCTTGAGCTTCGGGCTTCCGGGATTTGTTCACCTAGTGGTTGCAAATGATGTGATGAGGTGTACTCTTTAGCAGGTTAATGGATTATGGTCTCAGTTTAAGTGATGGAGGACGCGACTTTACATTGGAGTGGATATACCCATGTAGATCGTAAGGTGAAGCGCTGCGTATAAAAAGTACTTCGATGTTGTTCTTAATTTAAATCGTTTGCGATCCCGCGGCAGCAGGAAGCATCCAAGATAATTCCAAAGATAATAGAAGTGAAAGTATACGCTGCCACCCCGGGCTTAGGGGCCGCTGGCCATATGGCTCGAAAGTTGTTGACCAGCTTATTTGATTTGGAGATGAGATAAATCGCGATTCTATGTGATAACTAAAGTTCCTTGATAAGACATAGAATCATGCCCTAATGGCTGTCAAGCGCATTATGAGATCTCTTCATTTCATCCAATTTACGGTATGTGCAGAGGAGCCTTGAAACTCCGCAGACATTAGCACGGATGAACAGGTTACTGTGTGATGACTAAGCCTCCATCTCTTGTAAAGTTTGAACACTTCGAGATAAGCTTGAACTGGAAGGACTCTCCCTCGAAGGTATAGAGCATTTATTCCTTTGGCTCTCAATTTCATAGGACGAAGCAAGATGAGTCATGATTCGGACCTCGCTATAGACGAAGCATGACGCCATGTGATCCTTGCTTCTCAATTTCAAGCAGCACGAAGCAAGATGAGTCAGCGCTTATGACTTCGATGTTAGACGAAGCATGATTGCAGGATCCTTTGGTTTTGACTCACCAAGTAGGACGAGCGAGCGAGCTCGCGCTCTAACTCCTGCATCATATCGTGAAGCATGACACCGCGGTGATCCTTGGTTTCCCACCTTCATAGATGTAAAATGAAGATGACATGCTTCCGACTCAATAAGTAGGGACGAAGCATGACGCTGCAGGATCCTGCTTTGACCTCGTCAAGTTAGACGAAGGGCATGAGCCATGCTTCCACCCTACCAAGTAGACGCTGAAAGCATGACGCTGTGTGATCCTTTTCCCACTCTGTTAGATCGAAGCAAGATGAGCCGCGTTTTGACCTTTGTTGTTGACGTAAAGCATGATAATCGCAGGATCTTGCTTCCTAATTCCACCAAGTAGACGGAAAGAAAGATGAGTCATGATTCTGGCCTCGCTATTAGACGTGAAGCATGACGCCGCTGATTCCCTTCTTCCATCAGTTGTTGGGACGAAGAAGATGATCCTTCGCCTCGGTTCCTCGCTGTTAGACGAAGTTTAGATGCGATGGCCCTCGCTTTCCACCTCGCTGTTAGGCGAAGTGCGATGGTTCCACCACCGTTAGATGTACATGACGTTGCGGATCTCGCTTCCGACTCTGGTAGCTGGGACGAGTTTGTATATATATTCTCGGCTTCCGGACGAAGTTGTTAGATCGGTTAGTGATGTGACCAGCAATTCCAGCCACGCAATTTTATCACCGTGAAATTGAGCCAATGTAGTATTGTGATGTGCCACCCTAGTGCTATGATGAGGTATCATTTACCGTAGGGTTACATTTTGATGCAAATGATGATGTATCTTTCAGGAATGATGATGTTGTCGATGAAGAGAACTTCCGAACACCTGAAATGTGCAGCCAATGTTTCAAGATGATATTGACGAGGCATCATTGACGATACTGTCCTCCTGATGCCACTGATGATGCAGACCTCTCTTGCCTGATGCTGATGAAGAATACCCTTCTTGTTAAGGGGGAGTGTTGAAATAATGTAACTGCGAAGAGCATTCTTATTATTATTGTTATTTTATTACTAAGATTAATCCCCATTGTGGATTAATCATGTCGGTAATTGTATAAGGACCAAATCCCCTTTTGCGGATTGGTCATCGGACAATTATAAAGGGTAGAATAAGAAGTCGACCCCAACAATTATTATTGAAGACCTAGAATTAATTAAAGGTGGTTTTACCCACCCAAAGTGAGAGGTCGGCCCTGCCAGTGAAACCCCTTCACACGTGCCAGTCTTGTATAAATAAGAGGCTAGCGCCTCACTTCTAACACACAACTCACTTGCTCATTATCTTATGAGGCAAGCTGCAATTACCAGTTAGAGAGAGGAGAAGAAGAGTGGCGCATCTCTTGGGGAGGACTATCTATATTGGTTTGAGTTATCTCTTGAACATTGTATAAGCTATTTATGATAAGGAAGTTTTTGATGGGTTTTCTTCCCCTAGAGGGTTTCCCAGGATAAATGTTGTGTCTCTTGTGAATGTGTATTTCTTAGTGATCTTGTTCTTATGATGCTCTTATCTATTGAAATGCAAAGAACTATAATAATGGCATAAACATTAACAATTGGTACGGGCCATGAGGAAACATTCAAGGAGGTGGTAAAACACCCTAGGAGAGAGAGAAAACGCTCAACGACCTGTGAGAGATGAGAGAAATTCTCAAAATGGAAACTAGGCTAAATAGTTACAACAGTTATTTAATTACAACCCTTGATCTCTATTTCACAAGCAAATGAACGGCATGGATTATTTCTCTGTTGGGATGGCCTGCACAATGGCGAGTCTTGGCTTACTCAAAGAAAACAAAGTCACATTAACTTGAATCAATCTCCACATGAAACCATCACAATTACAATTGACAATCTTCCTTATCCATTAATCAAACTAAGAGCAGCAAATTCATCAAAAAGAATTAATCCACAAACCATGCTATACCACACAATAATTGCAAGTCAATCCATGACAAAACAGTCACAATGTTTACCCTGGAAACCCAAATGGGAAAACCATATTCGAATGGGCTCAACATTTTGATTTCGACAATCTCTAGTACAATGCGTTCTTCCTCTTCGTGCTTCCTCTCTTCACCCAAAAAAGACCGTTTGAGAATGAGAGTAGCTGAAGAAATAGGGAGAGCTAGGGCATAAGGGAATGCCAACAGCCATGGCTCTTCACTTCCCATTCCTCGGCCTTCTCTCCATTCAATTTTTAATCACATTTAATTTTCCTCTCACTTTCTCATTTTTTTTGTCTTATTCGACTTTACATTTGCTGATCATTTACATAGTTTACATAACCATCATAGTTTGTTGAATGGTGTTGTGGGTACTAAGTCTTATCCATTCTTGGTTCGGATCCATTTTGGATCGGCAAAATATGAAATTGTCTTTTATTGTGATTTAGCTTGTTGAAGTCATTTCTCCAAGCTTTTTAGTAGGTCATGACTCATTGGATTGTTATGCAATGAATCTCCAATAATAGCCACCACTGCAATGCCAATGATATTTATTATCTGGTTCAATCATAACTGATAATTCCGACCAGAGCATGGTTCATCCAAGTGAAAGCAGCTGAGTTCATGTCACATTAAATTTTCTTGCCTGGCAATTTTGGAGATTAATTTGCTAGCAGGATGACCTCTAGCAGGATGACCTCAGACAGGGTACGGAATGGTTAGTCTAAATAAAACAGCCAACCCTTTCCCCATTATCCCCAATAAAATGTGCATTTTCCTAATCCAAATCATGCAATACAAACTTAGTATCAGGTACATAACCTGCCACCTTCATCTTCCTAGTCAACTGGTCCAACATTTCATGGATTTCCTCTGTTTGAGGATGTAATGCACCTCCCGAAAGGAATGCATGTACCCTGTTCTTGATCTCAATCCAGCTACACCCTGGACTCTTTCTTAATCCTCTATCTTTCATCATTTTTCTCACCTTCGCTACACCATCCCATCTGCCCACTGCAGCATGGATGTTCGATAGTAGTATATAACTACCAATATTATCAGGTTCTAACTCAAAAAGATGTTCTGCAGCCAATTCTGCAAGCTGTGTATTGTGATGGATTCTACAGGCACCAAGCAAAGCCCCCCACACACGGACATCAGGCCTTAACGACATGTTTGTGACAATCTCATATGCCTCATCTAAGTATCCAGCCCGACCAAGAAGGTCAACCATGCAAGCATAGTGTTCCACCATGGGTTCGATATGATAATGTTGACTCATGCAGTGAAAATATTGCCAGCCATCATCCACTTGGCCTGTATGGCTGCAGGCAGACAGAACACCAATGAAGGTGATGTGATCTGGTTTCACACATTCCTTTTGCATTCGGCTGAAGAGTCTTAGGGCATGTTCACTCTGCCCATGCATGGCATACCCGGTGATCATTGCATTCCATGATACCAGAACAGGTGGAGAAATTTTGTCAAATACATGACAAGCATTCTCAATACTCCCACATTTGGCATACATGTCCAGAAGGGCGCTCCCTGCGAAAACATCTAACTCAAATCCATTTCTGATCATATAGCCGTGGATCTCTTTACCCTTTTGCAAAGTCACTAAGTTGGTGTACACAGGAAGAAGACTTGCCATGGTAACTGAATTGGGTTTTGTTCCTGAAATTAACATTTGACGAAAAGATTTCAAAGCCTCGTCACAGTGCTCATTTTGGGCATAACCTGCAATCATAGAATTCCATGAGACCACATCTGGCTCTATTCCCACCAACTTCATCTGATGAAACACCTTTAAGGCCTCATCACCATATCCATTTTGTGCATAACCTGTAATCACCGCATTCCACGTGATCACATCTGGCTCCATTCCCTCCAACTGCATTTGACGAAAGAGTTCCCAGGCCTCCTCAGGCTGCCCATTTTGGCCATACCCTGCAATCATAGCATTCCATGATATTACATTTCTTTTGGGCATTTGCTCAAACACTTGGTCTGCATCCTCCATGCTTCTACACTTTATATACATATCGACAATAGCAGTACCCACAATGACATCTGAATCATACCCAACTTTAATAATATAACAGTGGATCTCCCTAATTTGTTGCAAACCCCCAGAGCTAGCGCATGCAGGAAGAATTACTATAACCGTAACGGAGCTAGGTCGTATCCCTTCTGTTTGCATTTGACAAAAATGTTTCAGGGCATCTTGAGTCTGCCCATTTTGGGCATAACCGGCGATCATTGAATTCCATGCCACTACACTTCTTTGGGGTATTTTGTCAAACACTCGGCGCGCAAACTCAATTCTTTGGCATTTAGCATACATGTCTACAAGGGCACCTGCCACAAACGAGTTTGATTCAAACCCACTAGTAATTATAAGGGCATGAATATCCTTGGCCTGCTGCAAAGCTTCTATGCCTGCACAGGCTTTGAGTATACTTGGCAAAACGAACGGGTTTGGCTGAATTCCTGCGCTATGCATTTGATTAAATAATCTAAGGGCTTCCTCATAATACCCCTGTTTGGTATGTCCCGTTATCATTGCAGTCCACGAAAACACATTTCGCTCATGCATTCTATCAAATACTTGGCGTGCATCTTCCAGATTTCCACAATCTGCATACATGAAAATAAGCTTTGTTTGATAAAATGTATTGTGTTCGATCCCGCTTTTAAGCATGTGGCCATGGAACTCCTTACCCTGTGAATCCCAATCGAATATCTCTGTAAATTCTTTCGTGAATATATTGGGTTTGCTACGAGTCTGATAATTCTTGAATTCACCAATCGAAATTTCATTCTTGCTATTTGCGTAGGGAATATGCTTTAAAAGGCAAGGTTTTGAAATATGTAAAGATAGAACTATTTGCCTGAAATCGATTGGTGACACCGCTCTCGGTGCTAACATTGAAATCGCCCTAGCAATTAGCATGACTCACATGGAGGATTGTTTTTTCAAAAATGTATATATATCAAAAACAGTCTATACACAAATATATAGGCGCGAGTCCGCTTTTGTTATGAGGTTAGAATGCAACAGGGGGTGTTGTGCCAGCCATGACAGCACTCACTTGGTTGATCCTGAAGGAGTGAACGCTTGAGCCGAGAGCAGGGGACTGGATAAGGTTGCACGTGGAAGTACAGTTAAGAGTTGAAAACACCTTTCTCTCAGAATATGAGGCAACACCCTCTGGTTGGTTTATTACTAGCACAGCAGCTAACTCGCGGCTGAGAACGCCGAAAGGTATCCGCTGAGAACGCTTGCTTCTGTGGTAATCCGTAATCTCTCTGTGGTAATATGAAACGTTGTGGTAATATGAAACGTTTGGCTGTACGGTTTAATCCCACTTAATTATTTAAACGTGACAATTACATATCCTTACAGCGATTTTTTAATGTGATTAGGTAAATGTTAAAAAGTAAACATGTTAACGAATGCTTTGATAAATGCAAGAAAGTTATGAACAATAAATCCGACCCATTGATTTTGGAGGACGACTAAGAATATGCCAGTATCTTCAATACATAGCCATTAGATTAGGGTTTAAGGTTAAATAAGGTTAAAAGATCATTCATTGTCCCCATTGTCAATAGGTATACGCTTTTCGACGTAACAAATCGATTCGCCCAGGGCATTAGTCCTTTAGCCTCAAATAGTCGAACATGGACTAGGTCATCGTCTAAGAGTGGGAACCACTCCGGTTTACTTCCAATGCAATTTCGTCACTAATCATACATCATTAACGCTGAGTTGATTTTTGATAGTTAATAATAAGCATCATGCATTTAGTCAATCATTGTCTCGGTGCCTTTTCACCTTGTGTATTTAATGGTGAATAGTGAATCAATGATTGGCTTAGTGTGTGGTGCTTAAAGTTAGCCAATTTTTGACATTAAAAAGTAATACAAAGTAACACAACTTCTTAGTGTTGTCTCGGACACCTCTTGACTTAAATGTGGTTTTTCATGATGTAAATATTTATGCAGGGAGTGATAAGGAGCAACATGGCTTACTTAAGGGTTGTATCGGTTACTTCTTAACTCTACTCTTGTTTTACATTATGTAAATATATATAGGAAGGATACTTGCCTTAGTGTTATTTGAGCTACCTCTTGATTTCACTAATCCTCCTTGTGTATATATACATATAAGAGTGAGTTAATAGTGGATAAATTTTATTTTTTTTAACGATTCCATTTTTTGGAGTCAAGGTAAAGCTTTATTTCAAATTACGGTGTTGGTCATCTTAAAATAGGCCACATATAATGGAGTCTAAGTTTAGTGGTTGAAGTTCTTATCTATTAGGATAAACTCACTTTCTACAAAATTCTTATTAGATAAAGGGAATTTGCATTGAAAACAAATGGGTCTGTCCACTTATTGATTTATTTTAAATATATAAAATAAGTTTTTAAATATTAACATTTTTTTAATTATTTACTCTTATATATATGGGAAACAACCTAATGGACAAAAAAACTCAAATTATTAGGGGAAACTTTAACTTCCAACAAAATTCCTACTAAATTTGGGGAGAAATTTCCACTAAAAAAGAGGTGGGTTTGTCCACTTATTAACTTCCTCCAAATATATAAAGTAGGTTTTGAAATATTAACATTTTTTAATTATTTACTCTTATGTGTGTGAGTGTGTGTATGTGTGTTGGGGGAGGGGGTAGGGGGACAACTCAATGGACAAAAAACTGGATAATGATGTGACCTCAACTCAAGCATTTATTGTGAGAAGAGGGCATCGTTATATAGTAAGTCACTGATAGATTAATCACGATCAACAATGCTCATAAGGATACAAACAAGAATGTCGATCAATATACTAGCCCGTTTAACTGATAGGACCACAAACTACGAGAAAACCACACTCAACAAACACTATGCACAGTGGAAGTATGCCTATAAGGGTGTGAACATGAGTTTTCATCATGACAACTGCTCCAAATTACTAATTATGTGTGTGTGTGTGTGTGTGTGTGTGTGTGTGTGTGTGTGTGTGTGTGTGTGTGAGAGAGAGAGAGAGAGAGAGAGAGAGAGAGAGAGAAACAATCACCCAACAATGGTTAATTCTCTATTTTCATGTCTATAAAAGCATGGGACTAAGACCATGGTTTATGAGGTCACACCCACTAAGAAGAATGTATGGCAGTTCAATTTCAATAGGATGTTGAGCCATGAAATGGACAAAAATGCTTAATGCAGTCTCTATGATTACTTTAGTGTGCTTGAATGCTTAGGAGTGCCCAAATTTGGCACTTTTTTGGTTGTCGGTTACCTTGGATCTTCGTTGCTCAAGCATGGTGCCAAGCTTTGCTCAATGATGAATGTAAATTTGGCTAGAATGCATAAAGCTTCCAAGTTTATGTCATAGTCTCCCAAATTCCAGACTCCAAATTTCCATGGCCTCTACAAAGGAGTTCTTGTGCAATGTGGTTGTTTTTTCAAAATTGAAGGTGAAGGTTGAAGTCATAATTCAGGGCAGTGTCATGAGAAACAAACAGAAAAAGAGTTTCCTATTTGGTGAAGTTAATCACTAAAAGCATGGAGTTATCCACAAATTGTTTGTCAAAATTATTGAAAAACAGTTTTCCCTAGAAGAGAGCTTTCAAATATTCATGTAGACTCTATCTAGGAGAATGGTCTCCCTTGGAGTGGGTAATATGGAATTGATTATCGTTGTTAATGAGAAGATCTAGATCAAGGAGGTGATTCCTATTATAAGGCAAATTAGGATAATTGTTTCCCACAAACAATGCTAATATAATTGTAGGCCATGCAATTATAATATTATGAAGGAGGTGACTCTACTTCTTGTGCCTTGTTTGTGCGTATGCACTATGGAAAAATAGTTGATCCTCATTTGGTGGTCAAAAATCTTCAAAGTCTGAAGGGGTTGACATGAACAAAACATCTTATTTCCAAGATACCTTCCTCGTTTTGAGAAAATCCCTGAGCAATGATAAATGTTGAAATGGGTACTTGACACTGAGAGGGTGGGGGTGAATCAATGTCACAAAACTTTGGACAATTTTCCACTTTTCACAAATTAACTGAACAACAAATATTTATTTCATTTCTCAATCAATATATATAAAAGAATAAATATTTTATTTATTAAATAACTTGAATGAATACATAAGACCAATATTTGAATATCATCTTCATACAATTATGAGAGACCCAGCTCTCGGTTACAAGACCCATCTTGTACTTCTTAGATCCAACTAAGAAATGAGGAATCTAACCCTCTTAACAAGTCCCAGCTTGTCGATCTCAGATCCAACTGAGATGTGAGGAATCCAATCCTCATACAAAACCCAACTTGTTGATCTCAGATCCAATTGAGATGTGAGGAATCCAATCCTCATACAAGACCTAGCTTGCAAACATGAACCAACTTGATAGAATGAACCTTCATTCAATCCATTATATATAAATATATATACTTCAACAAATTCAACTACATCTCTTCTCACCATTCATTCTTGTTTATATAATCTTCCAACTGGTGTGAATTTGAATCATTGTGTCTTTTGATATTTGAACCATTGTACCTTTTCATTTAAAATGACAATATTATTCTTTAATTAATATCATTTTTCCTTTTATCCTTTATTCATAATGCTCATGAATTAACTCTCTTTTAATCATGATTGTGTGTCGGTTCTTTTGTCTTCATGAGTTGATCACAGACATGGATTGACTCATCATATCATTCTCATGCTTCTGCTACATTCTCTGTTCACCAACAGATCATATTTGATCTCTTATCGATTCTCTGTAATGTTCTAGTGTTAACTCTCTGTCAAATTAATCTGTATTAGGTGTTTCCTTCAAACCATTTTCATATGATCACAGGCGTAGAACCATGGGCTTATCAATTTAAGTGCTACCTTCATTTTACCCTTATTTCTGTATTCCATACGACTAACGACAATGACGAGACGCTAGGCCAAACGAGCGCTTGAGCGCTAATCAAAATCAACGGTCACAATTTAATCTCCCGATGAGATGGACAACTGATAAGATTTCACCGGACAGATCAGACGGTTCACGTTTATTTCGTGGAACCAGATCAATGGTCAGATTCGATCCTTACACTTATCCTTTCACTGCTTAATCCGACGGTTGGGACTTAATCAGGCATTGAGATGGATGGCCACCATTTACTTTGGGACTTCGGCTATTCTACTTACGTTATCCTTCCATTGTATTTGATCAACAGTTGAGAATGCACCTGAAGTGTTCTTCAGATCGGATGACTTGTGTCCACTTCGGGACTTCGGCATTCGGGACTTCGGATAATTCAATCTCTCGACTTCACAATACTTCCTAAGTGAGATTCCCCGAAGTGTAAATTCCTCACAACTTTTAAACTGAAACAAATGTTGTTCATTGATCATGATTTTAGATCGACGACTTGATCTATCTGTGACACTGCTTTGCCTTGGATTAAATCCAATGACTCTTCTTCTAGCTTATCTTGTCCTTCACTCAAAAGTGATCTGACGGCTGATGGAAATTTGGGTAATCGAGATCTCAGATATCAGCTCTTGCCTATCCTATATTTCCACTTTAAAGTGATCCAACGGACGAGAAGACTCTCGAAGCAGATCAACAATCAAGGATGATTGTGGGGTCTTCAATTAGCATGACTTTTAAGACTATCGTCAAGTTTCGCAATGGAAACCGTTCGTTGGTAGTGGAACTGATTCCAACCATAGATCTATTGTCGAGTGACCATCGACGGTCAATGTGGATTGTGGAACCACAACTTGCGAGTGGTTTAATTTGCTACCCAAGCTTCGCAATTGAAGTTGTGCGATTGTTGGTGAGTCAACCACAATCGTCGATCTTTAAATCTATAAGATCTGATGGTCCTAACTAATTGTGGGATTGGAAATAACATGTTGTTTAATTCTCCTCTCGCTCTCCGTAATCTATCCCTGTCGTTGATCTAGCGCTTGCATATCCGACGGTTACAACTTGATCTAATCATTGACCAATCCTCCAACGGTCCTTTAAGCCTACTGTCACTCATATGACCGACGTCCGTTACATGAGACAATCAACACCATCATTTTCTTGATCGGACGATTGTTGAGGCTTCTCACCTTTTCCTGTGCATCGATCGATTTCTCAGTCTTTCCATTGATCCTGGCGACATTTATACAATGCTCTCTTCCTTCTGAGCTTTGATCTTTGTTCGCTAACCTTCCCGAGCTTTAATCTTTGGCATACTGTCATATTGTTTGACATTCTCATCCTTTGCATACTTTCAATGCGCTTTTCCTTTTGAGATTTTAACTCTGTATACATTTTGACATTCTCTGCTAATTGATATATTTTTGACATCAATGACAATTTCATCTATGATAAATCAACAATGACAATTCATCATAACAACTTATCATCACATCATAATGACATCGATTGTTGACATCAATGACAACTTATCAATGAAAATATGTCCAACAATCTTCCCCTTTGTCATTGATGGCAACACACCAACTTCATACACAATCTCCCCCTGTGATGATGCTTTTCTCTATGAAGTTACTCTCCCCCTTTGACATCAATGGAAAAGGGTTGCTCCCCTTATGATCAACCTCTATCTGTCTGCATTTTGTTGACCAAAATATGAGCTTGAGTAACTCTCCCTACATTCATGCTTTGCCTTTTCTCTCTGCCTCTGACTACTCTCCCCCCTTTGTTTCTAAAAGGGTAACTCTTCCTGACAAGGTCTCTTCTCCTATTAATTTACTAACTTCTTATCTCAGTTTATTGAGATTTTTGTGTTCAAATAAGTAGTCTTCTTGATACCATTTTTGTAGTGACCAAGTATTTCAAAACTTAATCTAATTACTTTCTTATTTAATAACAAAAATACTCCTGAGTTTTTTACTGGTTTTCCTTTGTCAAACAGAACAAGAGTATGAATCTTACTGATCTTTTTTATCTCCTTCTTATTTGTCTTTGATATTTCACAGGAATATCAATTGAGGAATTATACCAATTGATTTAAATACCAATTTTGTTATCAATTGTCTTTGTTGAATGATACTCCTTGAACTTCTCTGCTACCTTTATTTTTTCTTCTTGTTGTATTCTCCAACTAACCCTACCAATGATTTTTCGTTTGACCACTAATCTATAGATAGTCAATATTTTCCATATGTTAATTTAGAAACTCTTTGGCATAATCTTTTGATTTTGTAAAAACCAATTTAAACTTCTTTTTGTATTTTCTTTCTTTTGCTAACAACTTGTGACATCATCAGAATTTGATATTGTCCCATATTATTATATAGGTTCTTCCTTTTCTTGAGCTAGATTTATTTCATATTGAATTTCACATTCTTTATTCGGACCTTCACCCATCATTTTCTTATTATTAATTTCTTCATTTTCAGGTGTAATAACATCTTTCTTTCTTTCTCCTTCAGATTTTCTTCTCCATATCTTTTTATGAGATATTATTCTTTTTGGATCTTCTCTTTCTAATTGTGTTTTTGAAGAGTTGTCATCTCCTTTCTTCTTCCAACTTTTATTAGGCTTTGTCACTTACTTGAATGACTTATTCAAATATTGACTTTTTGTATTCTTGCAGTTTTAGGATTTGTGCCCAAACCTATTGTTGAAATAATGTAACTGCGAAGAGCATTCTTATTATTATTGTTATTTTATTATTAGGATTAATCCCCATTGTGGATTAATCATGTCGGTAATTGTATAAGGACCAAATCCCCTTTTGCAGATTGGTCATCGGACAATTA
>SNQJ01S0025348.1:57340-70011 GCA_010110895.2 Picea sitchensis
TTGCTGGGTTTTCTTCCCCTAGAGGGTTTCCCAGGATAAATGTTGTGTCTCTTGTGAATGTGTATTTCTCAGTGATATTGTTCTTATGATGCTCTTATCTATTGAAATGCAAAGAACTATAATAATGGCATAAACATTAACACCTATCATAGTTGTAACATCTCATTGTATGACAAAATTTTGTTGTGTGCCCAACAAAATTACATCTTCAACATCTAATTGAGTTTTTGGATTTTCTTGTATATCCTTCCTCTAGTTTCTTGCAGTCCATTGCTTTATGGCCAAAACTATGACAAGAAAAGAAATATTCATTGAAGATGTTTCCATTCTTGATTTTATTTTGGCTTGAAGGATCTGTCATTTGATTTTCTTTCTTATTGTATCCAAGACCGGTTTTGTCAACAATTGATCTTTGGATTTTAAAAATATTATCTAGGATAGCTGAGTTATTCTGGAGATTGAAAATCTTATTTGTCTTTTCATTCATTTGTTTGAGATTAACTATTTCTAAATTCAATATATGACATAATTCTTCCTTTTTACTCAACTGAATCTTAAGGGCTTCTTCCACTTCTTTAGCATGTTCAAGATGAGTCTTTAGATTGATGACTATTTCTTCTGTCTCATCCAAGACTTCTTTGCATTTAATAGTTTTGTCATATGTCTTCAATTTGATTGCAAATTTTATTTTCTTTATCTTCTTCATTATTTTGATAAGAACTATCTTCTTTTGATTCGTGTTGCTCACTTTGACGGGATTTCTCTTCTTCTTGTGTTTCATTCTGATAACAATTTTCTAGTTGGATCCATAATTCTTTAGCAGATTTGTAGTGCCTCATCTTTTCTCCGACTTGGTCTGACAATCCATCCTAAAATGCTTTTAAGGCTACTAAATTGTTTCTCCTTGATTCCTTTTCATTTTTGGATTTTCTCTTTAAAGTAGTTAAGTGCCAGGGCTTACTTACTACCGAATCCCAAACTCCAGATCCTCTTGATTTCAAATATATTTTCATATTTTCCCTCCATGATAAATAATTTTTTCCATCAAATAAGGGAGATTCATTTGGGGAGATAACAATTTGTCCACCCATTTCTTCTTAATCTACCCTCAGTGTTTAAATTGTGCTGAAGGAACCCGCTATGATACCAATTGTTGAAATGGGTACTTGACACTAAGAGGGGGGAGGCGAATCGGTGTCACAAAACTTTGGACAATTTTCCACTTTTCACAAATTAATTGAACAAAATATATTTATTTCATTTTCTCAATCAATATATATAAAAGAATAAACATTGTGTTTATTAAATAACTTTAATGAATACATAAGATCAATCTTTGAATATCATCTTCATACAATTATGAGAGACCCAACTCTCTGTTACAAGACCCAGCTTGTAGTTCTCATATCCAATTGAGAAATGAGGAATCCAACCCTAATAACAAGTCCCAACTTGTTGATATCAGATCCAACTAATATGTGAGGAATCCAATCCTCATACAAGACCCAACTCTTTGATCTCAGATCCAACTTAGATGTGAGGAATCCATTCCTCATACAAGACCCAGATTGTAAACATGAACCAACCTGATATAATGAACCTTCATTCAATCCATTATATATAAATATATATACTTCAACAAATTCAACTACATCTCTTCTCACCATTCCTTCTTGTTTATATAGTCTTCCAACTGGTGTGAATTTGAATCATTGTGTTTTTTGATATTTGAACCATTGTACCTTTTCATTTAAAGTGATAATATTAATCTTTAATTAATATCATTTTTATTTGTATCCTTTATTCATAATGCTCATGAATTAAGTCTCTTTTAATCATGACTGTGTGTCGGTTCTTTGGTCTTCATGAGTTGATCACAAACATGGATCGACACATCATATCATTCTCATGCTTCTGCTACATTCTATGTTCACCAACAGATCATATTTGATCTCTTATCGATTCTCTGTAATGTTCTAGTGTTAAATCTCTGTCGAATTAATCTGTATGAGGCGCTTCCTTCAAACCATTTTCATATGATCACAGACGTAGAAACACGGGCTTATCAATTTAAGTGGCGCCTTCATTTTACCCTTATTTCTCTATTCCATATAACTAACAGCGGTGACCACACGCTAGGTTAAACGAGCACTTGAGCGCTTATCAAAATCAATGGTCAGGATTTAATCTCTCGATGAGATGGACGATTGTCGAAACTTCGGGACTTCACCCTTAAGGACTTCGAAACTTCGCTCTTCGGGACTTTCAACATGTCAAATCTTTCGAATAAGATATCACTGAACAGATCAAACGATTCACGTTTATTTTGTGGAACCGGATCAATGGTCAGATTCAATCCTTACACTTATCCTTTCACTACTTAATCCGATGGATGGGACTTAATCAAGCATTGAGATGGATGGCCACCATTTACTTAGGGACTTTGGATATTCTACTTACGCTATCCTTAAACTATATTTGATCAACGGTTGAGAATGCACCCGAAGTGTTCTTTAGATTAGATGACTCGTGTCCACTTCGGGACTTCGACATTCAACACTTCGGATAATTCGATCTCTCGACTTCACAATACTTCTGAAGTGAGATTCCCCGAAGTGTAAGTTCCTCACAAATTTTAACCCGAAATGAATGTTGTTCGTTGATCATGGTTTTAGATCGATGGCTTGATCTATCTGTGATATTGCTTTGCCTTGGATTAAATCCAACGACTCTTCTTCTAGCTTATCCTATCCTTCACTCAAAAGTGATCCGACGGTTGATGAAAATTGAGGTAATCGAGATCTCAGATATCAACTCTTGCTTATCCTATATTTCCACTTTAAAGTGATCCAATGGACGAGAATACTCTCGAAGTAGATCAACAATCAAAGATGATTGTGGGGTCTTCAATTAGCACGACTTTTAAGACTATCGTTGAGTTCCGCAATGGAAACCGTTCGTTGGTAATGGAACTGATTCCAACTGTAGATCTATTGTCGAGTGACCATCGACGGTCGATGTGGATTGCGGAACCACAACTTGCAAGTGGTTTAATTTGTTACCCAAGCTCTGCAATTGAAGTTGTGCGATTGTTGGTGAGTCAACCACAATCGTCGATCTTTGAATCTATAAGATCTAACGGTCCTAACTAATTGCGGGATTGGAAATAACACATTTTTTAATTCTCCTCTCGCTCTCAACAATCTATCCCTATCATTGATCTGGCACTTGTGTATCCGACAGTTACAACTTGATATGATCATTGACCAATCTTCCAACGGTCCTTTAAGCCTACGCTCACTCATATGACCGACGTTCGTTACATGAGACAATCAACACCATCAATTTCTTGATCGGACCACTGTTGAGGCTTCTCACCTTTTCTTGTGCATCGATCGACTTCTCAGTCTTTCCATTGATCCCGATGACATTTCTACAATGTGCTCTTCCTTCTGAGATTTGATCTTCGTTCTCTAACCTTTCTGAGCTTTAATCGTTGGCATACTGTCATACTATTTGACATTCTCATCCTTTGCATACTTTTAATGTGTTTTTCCTTATGAGATGTTAACTCTGCATATTGTTTGACATTCTCTGCTAATTAATATACTATTGACATCAATGATAATTTCATCTATGATAAATCAACAATGACAATTCATCATAACAGCTTATCATCACATCATAATGACATCAACTATTGACATCAATGACAATATGTCCAACAATCTCCCCCTTTGTCATTGATGGAAACACACCAACTTGATACACAATCTCCCCATGTGATAATGGTTTTCTCTATGAATTTACTCTCCCCCTTTGACATCAATGGCAAAGGGTTGTTCCCCTTATGACCAACCTCTGTATGTTTGCATTTTGTTGACCAAAATATGAGCTTGGGTAACTCTCCCTAGATTCATGCTTTTCCTTTTCTCTCTACCTCTGACTACTCTCCCCCTTTGTTTATGAAAGGGTAACTCTTCCTGACAAGGTATCTTCTCCTGCTAATTTACTAACTTCTTATCTAAGTTTATTGGGATTTTTGTGTTCAAATAAGTAGTCTTCTTGATACCATTTTTGTAGTGATCAAGTCTTTCAAAACTTAATCTAATTAATTTCTTATTTAATAACCAAAATACCCCTCCTGAGTTTTTTACCGACTTTCCCTTGTCAAATAGAACAAGAGTATGAATCTTACTGATCTTTTTTATCTACTTATTCGTCTTTGATATTTCATAGGAATATCAATTGAGGAAATATGCCAATTGATTTAAATACCAATTTTGTTATCAATTGATCTTTGTTGAATGATACTCCTTTAACTTCTCTACTACCTTTAAGTTTTATTCTCCTTGTATTCTCCAACTAACCCTACCAATGATTTTTCTTTTGACCATTAATCTATAGATAGTCAAGATTTTCCATATGTTAATTTAGAAACTCTTTGGCATAATCTTTTGATTTTGTAAAAACCAATTTAAAATTCTTTTTGTATTTTCTTTCTTTTGCTAACAACTTGTGACATCATCAGAATTTGATATTGTCCCATATTCTGATATAGGTGCTTCCTTTTCTTGAGCTTGATTTATTTCATATTGAATTTCACTTTCTTTATTCAGACCTTCACCCATCATTTTCTTATTATAAATTTCTTCATTTTCAGGTGTAATAACATCTTTCTTTCTTTCTCCTTCAGATTTTCTTCTCCATATCTTTCTATGAGATATTCTGATTTTTGGATCTTCTCTTTCTAATTGTGTTTTTGGAGAGTTGTCATCTCCTTTCTTCTTCCATCTTTTATTAGGTTTTGTCACTGACTTGAATGACTTATTCAAATATTGACTTTTTGTATTCTTACAGTTTTGGGATTTTAGCCTGAACCTATCACAGTTGTAACATCTCATTGTATGACAAAAAGTTTTTGTGTGCCCAACAAAATTGCATCTCCAACATCTAATTGAGTTTTTTGGAATTTTTTGTATATCATTCCTCTAGTTTCTTGCAGTCCATTGCTTTATGGCCAAAACTATGACAAGAAAAGCAATATCCATTGAAGGTGTTTCCATTCTTGATTTTATTTTGGCTTGAAGGATTTGTCATTTGATTTTCTTTCTTATTGTATCCAATACCAGTTTTTTCAACAGTTGATCTTTGGCTTTTAAAAACACTATCTAGGATAGCTTAGCTATTCTGGAGATTGACAATCTTATTTGTCGTTTAATTCATCTGCGTGAGATTGACTATTTCTAACTTTAATATAGGACATATTTCTTCCTTTTTAGTCAACTAAATTTTAAGGGCTTCTTCCACTTCTTTAGCATGTTCAAGATGAGTCTTTAGATTGATGACTATTTCTTCTGTCTCATCCAAGACTTCTTTGCATTTAATAGTTTTTTCATATGTCTTCAATTTGATTGCAATTTTTATTTTCTTTATCTTCTTGATTATCTTGATAAGAACTATCTTCTTCTGAGTCTTGTTGCTCACTTTGACTAGATTTCTCTTCTTCTTGTGTTTCATTCTGATAACAATTTTCTAGTTGGAGCCATAATTCTTTAGCAGATTTGTAGTGCCTCATCTTTTCTCTGACTTGGTCTAACAATCCATCTCAAATTGTTTCTCCTTGATTCCTTTGCAGTTTTGGATTTTCTCTTTGAAGTAGTTAAGTGTCAGGGTTTACTTACTACCACATCCCAAACACCAGATCCTCTTGATTTCAAATATCTTTTCATATTTTCCCTCCATGATAAATAATTTTTTCCATCAAATAAGGGAGCTTCATTTGGGGAGATAACAATTTGTCCACCCATTTCTTTTGAATCTACCTTCAGTGTTTAAACTATGTTGAAGGAACCCGCTCTGATACCAATTTTTGAAATGGGTAATTGACACTGAGAGGGGGGGGTGAATCAGTGTCACAAAACTTTGGACAATTTTCCACTTTTCACAAATTAACTGAACAACAAATATTTATTTCATTTTCTCAATCAATATATATATAAGAATACATATTTTATTTATTAAATAACTTGAATGAATACATAAGATCAATCTTTGAATATCATCTTGATACAATTATGAGAGACCCATCTCTCTCTTACAAGACCCATCTTGTAGTTCTCAGATCCAACAGAGAAATGAGGAATCCAACCCTCATAACAAGTCCCAGCTTGTTGATCTCAGATCCAACTGAGATGTGAGGAATCCAATCCTCATACAAGACCCAACTTGTTGGTCTCAGATCCAACTAAGATGTGAGGAATCCAACCCTCATACAAGACCCTGATTGTAAACATGAACCAGCCTGATAGAATGAACCTTCATTCAATCCAATATATATAAATATATATACTTCAACAAATTCAACTACATCTCTTCTCACCATTCCTTCTTGTTTATACAGTCTTCCAAATGGTGTGAATTTGAATCATTGTGTCTTTTGATATTTGAACCATTGTACCTTTTCATTTAAAATGATAATATTAATCTTTAATTAATATCATTTTTCCTTTTATCCTTTATTCACAATGCTCATGAATTAACTCTCTTTTAATCATGACTGTGTGTCGGTTCTTTTGTCTTCATGAGTTGATCACAGACATGGATCGACTCATCATATATTTCTCATGTTTCTTATACATTCTTTGTTCACCAACATATCATATTTGATCTCTTATCGATTCTCTGTAATGTTCTAGTTTTAACTCTCTGTCGAATTAATCTGTATGAGGCGCTTCCTTTAAACAATTTTCATATTATCACAGGCATAGAACCACAGGATTTTCAATTTAAGTGTTGCCTTCATTTTACCCTTATTTCTCTATTCCATACGACTAATGACGGTGACCAGACTCTAGGCCAAATGAGCACTTGAACGCTTATCAAAATTAACGGTCACGATTTAATCTCCCGATGAGATGGACGACTATCAGGACTTTAGGACTTCACCCTTCGGGACTTTCACCTGTCAAATATTTCGAATAATATTTCACTGAACAGATCATATGGTTCACGTTTATTTCATGGAACCAGATCAATGGTCAAATTCGATCCTTACACTTATCCTTTCACTGCTTAATCCGATGGTTGGGACTTAATCAAGCATTGAGATGGATGACCACCATTTGCTTCGGGACTTTGTATATTCTACTTATGCCATCATTCCACTATATTTGATCAATGGTTGAGAATGCACCCAAAGTGTTCTTCAGATCGGACGACTCGTGTCCACTTCGGGACTTCAGATAATTCGATCTCTCGAATTCACAATACTTCCGAAGAGATATTCCCCGAAGTGTAACTTCCTCACAACTTTTAACCCGAAACGAATGTTTTTTGTTGATCATGGTTTTAGATCAACGACTTGATCTATCTGTGATACTACTTTGCCTTGGATTAAATCTAACGACTCTTCTTCTAGATTATCTTGTCCTTCACTCAAAAGAGATCTGACGGCTAACGGAAATTTGGGTAATCGAGATCTCATATCTCAGGGCTTGATTATCCTATCTTTCCACTTTAAATTGATCCAACGGACGAGAAGACTCTCAAAGAAGATCAACAATCAAGGATGATTGTGGGGTCTTCAACTAGCACGACTTTTAAGACTATCCTCAAGTTCCGCAATGGAAATCGTCCTTTGGTAGTGGAACTGATTCCAACCGTAGATCTATTGTCGAGTGATCATCGACGATAGATGTGGATTGCGGAACCACAAGTTGCAAGTGGTTTAATTTGTTACCCAAGCTATGAAATTGAATTTGTGTTATTGTTGGTGACTCAACCACAATCATTGATTTTTGAATCTATAATATATGATGGTCCTAACTAATTGCGGGATTGGAAATAACACATTGTTTAATTCTCCTCTTGTTTGCTTCAATATATCCCTGCTGTTGATCTAGCACTTGTGTATCCGACGGTTACAAATTGATCTGATAGTTGACCAATCCTCCAACGGTCCTTTAAGCCTACAGTCACTCATATGACCAACGTCCATTACATGAGACGATAAACACCATCAATTTCTTGATCAAACAAATGTTTAGGCTTCTCACCTTTTCCTTTGCATCAATCAACTTCTCAGTCTTTCCATTGATCCTAACGACATTTCTACAATGCGCTCTTTCTTCTGAGCTTTGATATTCATTCGCTAACCTTCCTAAGATTTAATATTTTGCATAATGTCATATTGTTTGACATTCTCATCCTTTGCATACTTTCAATGTGCTTTTCCTTATGAGATTTTAACTTTGCATACTGTTTGACATTCTCTGTTAACTGATATACTGTTGACATCAATGACAATTTCATCTATGATAAATCAACAATGACAATTCATCATAACATCTTATCATCACATCATAATGACATCGACTATTGACATCAATGACAACATATCAATGACAATATGGCCAACAATAAATACATTCCCAAACTAGCTCTACCTAACTCTTCTAGAATTAGGGTTCTACCCTAACCTCCCTACTTTGGGGTACTTAGGAGTTAATTAATGTATGAGGCCATATTATTTGAATAAGTCCCATTAGATAGTTAGTGGATAATTACTTAATGTAAAAGGGATGTTATTATTAAATAAGACCCACTAGGTGGTTGATAGTCATTAATGATGGGACCATAAATAATTAAGGTTTTGCTACTAATAAACTATTTATAGAGATAGAAGACTATGTAATGTTATGTTGAGGATTGTGATTGTATTGGAGATTTTCTCAAATGAGGTTGCCCCCCTAAAAGAATCCCATGAAAATTTCTCTCTCTTTTGGAATTATCAATATAGAAGTTAAAATATGCAAGGTTAATTACATTGTCACTTGTATTTTTTTTCTTGCGCTTATATTTCTTTGTATATTGTTCATGTTATGTTGTTTTTATCGATTAAGGACATTACAAGTGGTACCTGTTATCCCCATTTTGAGGGATAACTAATGAGATGATGTCTTGAGGCCCTCAGGTTGCAGTTATGGAGTGTCGAGAGACCACATTACTAGCAGTGTCCACTTGCACATATGAAATCCTACTCTATCACCACATTTTGATCCATTGTTATCACATCCACCACACCAGCTAGTTTCTGGAAGGCAGATGAGTCTTGCTTCATGCGGTACAAGTCAGGTATTGTGGCAGGTGTTGGAAGCAAACCAAAGTGGAAAGAAAGGATATTTTGGGAAGAAAGGAAGACACGAGGAAAGAGACAGTTGGAAGGAAGAGAAACACACGTGTATGCATGGAAGACCTAGTGACGTTAGGGTTAGGGTTTTTGTAATAACATTGCAATAACATTGTAATGGATGATGAGCCAAAAACATATATATATATATATATATATATATATATATATATATATGCTTAGGAAGGCTATAGGGAGAGAGAAGAAGGAGAGATATTGATAATGGTTAAGAGTAGCAGCGGCTAAGAGAGAAACAGAGGCATAGATAGACTTTTTGTAACCTTTTTGTAAGTTGTAAAGGAGTAAGGTGGGTAGATCTTGAGGGTTAGATCGCAGGATGAGGGGCTTGGTGAGATCTAGTCTGCCTCATAATAGATCTCGACCTGACCAAATATGAGTTGTAAAGCACACGACATTGTATTTTGGAACTTCCATAATCAAAGAGCTTAAGAGCCAGATCTTTGTGGATGTAGCCCATGAGGGGATGAAACACAATAAAACATGTGTTATGTGGTTGAATTCTTGTGTCTCTTTTACTATTTATGAATAGATATTAGCATGATGAATGACTGAGTTGATTATAGTACATGCATACTCGGGAATGACAGAATATTGCTTTAATAAGTTAAATAGAACTCTCAATGTACAATTCTCATACCTCCACTCAATCCTGGACTGTGAACACTTGAGTATTGCAGTCACCCATTAAGATTATCTCGGGTGAGACTGCACAGTGCACCCTGTGTGATGCGTTGCCTTCTGGTTTACCTGGAGGGACGATAGTTTTAGAGGATTTGTTGAAACCCCAGTAGATTGAACCCTGGGTCAATCATGTTAAAGGTATAATATTAGATAATCAACCAACAAATGGTTATGTTGTTGATTGGAACAGTATAGGGTTGAGTAGATGGGATCTGTTAAAAGAGGGTAAGATTTGTGGAAGGCAGGTCAAAAGAATATTGAATAAAACAAACAAGACAGTGAGGATGCGTCGCTAGAAGGGGATGTAGAGATCATGAAATCCCACAAAAGCAGAGATCGAAATCTGGTTGAAGACAAAGGAGCTAGAGTTTGTGCAAAAAGATAACAGAAACCCTAGAGTAACACCGCACAAATATCTTTAGAAGTATGTGTTTACTGATCTGCATGAAGTATTTTTTTATGATTTTCCACACTTATTGCAGTAGTGGATATTAAGGTTGAAGGATAACCATGCAACAAACGAGATCCAACAGTTAGAGTGGACCCTAGTTCAGATTGAGCACTTACAACAGGTGAATAACAAATTCACCTGCGCAATAGATTTTTGGATTGACAATATTGTCGCGGTATTTATAATAAAATTTGCAGTAGATACCGTGAAGTCGTACAATGCAACAGATAAATATTTTCTACGTGGGCCTCAAGGAAGGTATATTCAATCGTTGTATACTTATATTAAGATATTGATCTATAACAAAGGTGTAATGAAAATGGATTCAGACAGCTAAACTTCCCTACATGCACGGGGGAAGGGGGGAAGCACTGACATAAAGAGGAGAAATGGAAGGAGAAGTGGATAAAGGAAGGAAGGAGGAACCATTGAACCCAATCATGATGGATGATGACCAGATCAAGCGGATCATGGCGACAACTGGAAAGACGTGCAGTGGAGTACCCCACCAATACAAGGTGAACACCAAGAAGAGAGTCGTAGCTGCGAGGGAAGGCTTGGCAAGTGATGAAGAGGAGGTAGAGGATCTTCAGGCTGTGGAGAAGTTTAGGAAATATTGTACGCAACATATGAGAGGAAGATGAGAGGTCCAAGAGAGGGAACAAAAGGCAACAATCCTATCCATATCAATGTCAGTGTAGAACCCATAAACCCATGTACGACTAACACACCAAAAAGAACACCACCATTTAGACAACCGAATTTCGGAGAAGAAAGACAGCAGGGAGTACATCTACACAAGGAACAACAACTGGAGAAGCCAGTTCAGGAAGCACTATTCAAGTATATAAACCACACGGAGGTAGTAGTTCAGCATTCAGAATGGCAGGACAAGATCCCACCATCAAGTTACCAGAATTCAAAGGAGAAGCGTCATAGGACTCAGAAAAACACTTGTTTATCTATGAGAAGATATAGGAAGAAAAAGAGATCATAGACGAGGAAACTAAACTTACATAGCTAGAAATTGCATTAAGGTATCGCACACTAGATTGGTATATGAGTTTAGCTACAAACAATCCACCAGGGACAACTAGAACGATTGTGTACATCAAGAAGTTGTTGATAAATGAATTCCAGAAGCCAAGTTCAGAGGACCAGTACATGAACAAGATGATAGAAATTAGATAGAAACCAGGAGAATTTGTATGGGAAATTGACCATAGATTCAAGTGACTGAAAGGAAATTTGAACTATCTTATGACAGATATGCATCACAGGCACATGTTCTTCAATTCATTATTACCACACTTGAAATATCCACTGTGACAATAGAAGTTTCAGACACAGGAAGAGGCTCTGCAGGCAACTCTGCAAATGGAAGAAAACCAATATCAACAGACGGATCCAGCCATCGAAGAGCTGAAGGAGGATTTGAATAACTTAACATTCCATCTAAACCAAAAAAAAAGTAAGGACAAACGAGAAGTCGTTTGGTGTACCACATGCAGGATGGAAGGACACCACAATAACGAATGTCCAACATTCACGCAGTACATGGCAGCAGGAATTCCAAATCCATTACCAACAGGAGGACTATGGTGCGAAATTTGTAAGAAATCGGGCCACGATCCACATCACTGCCCAATGATGCAGAAATACCAAACAGTCCCAAAGAGTTCCTATTGCAACTTTTTGAAGTCAGTAGGCGACGATTACAAAGACTGTAGAACTATGGACTTAATGAGAGAGAGGACATCATATGCATATAGAGTGAAGGAAGAAATGATGACTGGGCAAGCCACACTTCATTTTAACCAGGTACCATCCCCATACAACACTGCGCAACTGCAATATAATACTACTCATCAACCATATAATACCGCGCAACCACAGTACAACACAGCCCAGCCTCAGTACAATACCGCGCAGTACAATCAAGTGCCTCAGTATAATGTGTCACGAGGAGATCGAGTTGGCTACAGAGGCGGAGGATGAGAAAGAGGAGGCTTTGGACGTGGAATAGGTCCAGTAGTGTGGCATAACTGTCAACAACCGGGACATTATGCTAGAGAATGTCTACTTCCACCAATGACTTGTATGTATTGTCATGCATCTGATCACCTTGTTGTTCCAGAGTTTGTGTTTTAAGGATGTAAAACACACCGTCTAGGCATCCAAAAAAGATAATACTTTTAAAACAAAGAAACAAAGAAAACTAGATCAGATTCAGTTTCTCAACTGTCTCTGTCTCGCTTCCTGTTGTTCCTGGATGGTTATGTCACGTTCGATTGCAGCCCACGATCTTTCTAACTCGGTCCTATTTGT
>SNQJ01S0025348.1:70061-89288 GCA_010110895.2 Picea sitchensis
GTGCAGTTAGATCACCCTCCCCTGTGAATTTAGGGAGGCTCTTCATATAGTTTTCGGGAAGATCATGAAGAGGGGAAGGAAGAACTAAGGGAGCATACCTAGCGGCCACTTTGGAAAAAATTCCAGGGACTGGTATTTGATTCCCTCCTCCACCACCTCCGCCTCCTCCTCCAACATTTAATCCTGCCATGGTTGGGTTTGGAACTGAAGTTGTGACAGTGTGTGGGGGAGATTCTGGGGAGACAGGAGATGATACTTCGGGAAAATAAAATGTGTCAAAAGAGGGTGGAAGTGAAAGTGATCGCTCTAAAGTTTCAGAAGAATTTGATTTTGTAAAATCAGACTGATCTGTAGTGTAATTTAATAGAAGGGTTTGTTTAAACAATTTTCTTGATTTTAAGATTTTCTCCGGATTCGAGACTGGTGATGTCTGTTTGATATCTGGGTTTTTTCTAGTGTTTTTATGGCTACTAGCCAGTTTAGCAAATGTGGAGTCGCCAAGTGAAAGATAATTTTTAGCCTTATAAGGTTTTCTGTTCTTGTTCACTATCAAAAATAGAAAATTGTCAATGTCGTTTTTTTCCCAGGGAATTTATTTGTTACTTCGATCCCCGACAACGGTGCCAAAAAATATGTTGTTCCAGAGTTTGTGTTTTAAGGCTGTAAAACACACCGTCTAGGCATCCAAAAATGATAATACTTTTAAAACAAAGAAACAAAGAAAACTAGATCAGATTCAGTTTCTCAACTGTCTCTGTCTCGCTTCCTGTTGTTCCTGGATGGTTATGTCACGTTCGATTGCAGCCCACGATCTTTCTAACTCGGTCCTATTTGTTGCAGTTTGTAAGATGATGTTAAATAGGTTTAATGCAATGCTAGTTTGATCTTGTAGACCAGGTTCTATGTTCGGTTGTCTACCGTTAGGGACTGTCATGGGCGATTGGTTTTTTTATGTGTTTATAAAAGGGGTTTTTTGTAGATTTGTTACTTCAGACATTCAGGGAAGATATTGATAAAACAACTTTAAAACTTAAAACAGAAAAGTAAAGACACAATCAAGGCCGTTTCCTGGTTCAGTGACAATTATGAAATTTAAACAATGAAACATAACACAGAGAAATATAAGGCTTTAATCTAGAAAGAATATTACATTTCCATTTAACAATAACGAAAGAAACGCAGGTTTTCTAACAAAAGAAAATATTAAGGAACAGAAGGTTACAGGTCTTAAAATTATTAAAATAATTCCAGAGGAAAAGCTGTAACACGTTCAACATCCAAACCAATCCAATATTATAAACAACAATTGCATATAATCCCAAATTGATTTACTTGCTAGAAATATACATTAAGAAGAAGATTTAACAAATGAAAGTAGACAAGGGAAGAAACATAGTCATTGAATGGCAAGATCCAGAATCTTGTTGTGAATGGTATTCTGATAAACTTTAAAGCTGATCGTACAAGATTGTCTTTTTCCAAAATTTCTGAAGCCCTGTTTCAGCCTCTTGAAATTATATTTATACATTTCTGTCTAAAATTTCCATTGGTAACTAACCAACTCCCTACTCTTTCGGTTGCATGAGCTAATGTCAACCGTTTACAATTTATTACAAAATTCTAAAAATAGAACTATTTACAAAGTTTTAACTTTGAGTCGAAGAACTTTCTTTATCTGCTTCGACTTCATGAACATGTTTCTCTAAAAAGTTCACTAAGGCCTTAGGAGCTTCTGGTATTTCGTTTGCTTCAAATGAGAAGAAACTTCTTTGCAGATCTGGCAACTGTGTTGCGATTGTTTTCTCCGTGGACCTGATTTTCTCTAATTTCGAACTTGAAGTCATCATCCACCTCTCGATTTTTGAAATGTTGACTGCTTTGATGTTTGAGATTTCCCCTTTCTAATGTTTTTCAAATATGATAGAAACTTACCTAATTAAATAATTATCGCATTAATGGTCATTTATTAAAATATTAAAACCTTACACTTTGTTTTGAAGAATGATTAATTAATGTTAATTTTGATTTGAGTTGAGAACACTTTCATCGGGGTTTCAGAACTTTCGACGTCAAGAAAATAAGTCATCGTAAAACCCCGATCGCCGAAATGGTGATGTATTATTTAGTTGAAATCCTATTATTATCTTAATAAATCCGGATTAGGTTTTCGGGATTTCGTTAACCAAGAAATCGGAAATCGGGAAATCGGGGATCGGGGAATCGGGAAAATGGATGATATGAAATTTATTGTTCACAAAATCGCGAATCGTGATTTCTCGATGAGATTAGTGACTCTTAATCATTCTTAACAATAATTAAATTAATTTCAAGCCTCACTTAAGAATTAATTGAAATCGGGGATCGGGAAATCGGGGAATACGATGATGAGTTTATTTGTTCTCACAAACTTGCGAATCGCGATTTCCCGATAAAATTAACTTAAAGTTTAAAATCCCTTTTTAAATGTGATTTAAGTAAATGATGAGATAATCAAGGATTAATGTATCGGGAAATCGGGGATCGGGAATTCGCTGTTTGATTTTTGTTGAACATTGTTATTTCCAAACTCCGAATCCCGATATCCCGATATGAATTTAACATTTCTTAAGTTTTAACATTACTGCTCGTTTGTAAAAGCGTTTGGAACATACGTTCATTTAGATTTAAATCATTTTTTATCGAAAAAATGAACCATAAAGGCATTTCGAATTCGTCGGAGATAAAGTTTTTTTCTTTTAAAAATTTATATAATGCAAAGGCTCAAAGATACCAATTTTTTTTATCCTTAAGGTAAAAAATCAAGTTCTGTTTCAACATAGGCTCCAACTGGGGACCTCGTCTCCTTGCGGGACGAGGAGAACATGCAGACTCTGTGCCTTCATTGGGTAATGGGGTCAGAAGTTTATCGCTGATAAACTGTTCAAATAATAAGAAAAGATAACATGAACAGTGTTGGGAAACCTTTTCAAAACTTATCACTTATTGAAATTCAATTATGATCTTCTTCAAACTTTTCCTTCTCATTCTAAAATTGAGTTGATATTGAGATGGTTAGAACAATCTTTAGAAGTTCAACAGATTATTAAANATTCTTGAACTGATCTACTTCAATCACTTGATTAGTAATTGAAATGATTTTGTCTTGCAGAGATTTATTTTCACTGCCCAGCTCCTGCACTTGTTCTTGGGTATCTTGAATCATCTGTTTTGCTTCAGTTAAGTTTTCATTTAACTTTTGGATATCTTGTATATCCTTAAGTCTGGCTTGTTCCAGGCCTTTTTGTATTCCCCATCCAATCATTTTTTCAGTATCCTTTAACCTGGCCTGTAGCTGTGAAATTTCTTGATCCTTCTGCTCTATCATAGTGATTAAGTTACCTACAGAGTACATATTGGCTGATGCTATGGCCCCCATAGTCCCTAATAGCTCTGTAGCAAATTCACTTTCTTTTAGCTTTTTCCCATCAATAATAATTTTGTGTTTTTTAACTGTTCTTTCTCCTACAGGATGTAATTCTTGTTTCAACACAGCTCTCCTTTTTTTGCTGAAGAAATAATCTGATGAAGGTATTTCATCTCTGCTAATTGGTTCTAAGTCACTCACGTACAAGACTCCTTCATGAGGATTCCCAAAAGTAGCCTGCAGTGGGGTTAATGCTGTAATGGGACTCCCAAGTTCCTGTGAGGCTGTTCCCCCAACTGTTTCTGGAATGTCATCAAGGTTTATTGGATTTGTCTCTGCTCCTTTCCCTTTTTCTGTTTGTGTCTCCTTGCTCTGGGAACTTTCTGTATTCTGAGGAGGAATCTCATAATTTTTCATTTTGCCTTTATTACTTGTATCATACTGAATTATGGTTTCAAAACCTAGAGGAGTGGTTTCTGGCACTTGCTCTGATGTTGACACTTCGCCCTGCAAAACCTTTGGCAAGCACTGTCTTCTATTTCTTTGGAAAGATGCAAACCCCACCTGTGCATCAGGTGACAAGGTTTTCACTCTACTTTGAATTTCCTCATATGACTTAGCATTTCTGAAAATATCATCATAGAATGAATCTTCATGTTCATATGCTTTCAATCCACACTGTGTGACATGCCGATTAATAATTTTATATGGATCATGTTTCCTGTGTTCTATATCCACTAATTTTACTTCACTCAATGATTCGGCTTCCGCTTTAGTATGGCCTATGTTTAATAAAACAAATTTCCCTAGGTAAACCGGGAAATGTGGCCATGCCCTCTCCTGTTGAGCTTTCAATTCATTTCCAATACCACCATTTGCCAACTGATAAGCTACTTCTCTGCAAATTAACCTATTTGGGAGTATCTTTGGGAGTGCATGTGGTGGAATAGAACATCCATAAACCCTAACATATGAGAAATTTTCTTCAATGAACCAATCAGCCATTGTTTTAAGGTTTTCTATTATGGTATTGGAAATGCGAGGAGGTTCGCATCTGAAGAACATTATGTGTAGAGGAATAATGACATAATGACATATCTCATAAAAGTTATCTTTGGCATTTTCTTCCCACATAGCTGAATGGTACTTATGGACAGGTTCTGTACAAGAGTCATTCCAACTCCAATTCATTAATGGGAATGGAGTCTTAAAGAAAATAACATCCATTATATAACCCGACATAAAAAAGGCCACTGGCTGTCCCTTTGCCCTAGCTGTTTTATAGTTTATAACTTCTAAGGCGATGTTATCTGATAATATTTTATGCCAATTGAAACTACGCCCTTCTGAAACTTCTTCTAAAAATGGTGTCCAGTCTGCATTGAAATGAAAATAATCTTTTCTTCCAAAGAGTCTACATAACATCATTCCTAAATACACCATGTATTCATTTAGGGAAGCTGTGGCATAAATTCCATGTTCATTAGCTCTAAACTTGTTCTCATCTATTGCCCATGCTTTAATCATATCAGGGTATGTTTGGCCACCTTCTACACATTCTTTTTGTTGAAAAGCAGCGACAAACTCTTTATTAAAAGTGTGCCTATAATTTGGAGATAGCTTATACATTACTTGTATATGTTCGGGCCTGAATGAGCCAATAACAACTCCTTGCTCGTTCAGGATACTTCTTGTCGGAATATCCACCTTATCCAGTGCCCAGGCAACCATATCTGTATATGAAACCAGTCTCGGACGTGCTGCAACCTTATGAAGACCTGTTTCGGCGATGTCTCTGAGATGGTTGTCTGTGCCATTGTCTGAATATGAAAGTTCATCCTCGAGTTTCTCTGCAATTGCGGCCCATGATTTAACATTGTGTAATACTCCAGCTGCATTAGTATCTAAAATGATATCGCCTTCCGGTTGTTCTTCGGTTTTCTTTGAAGCCTTTTTGGGCGCCATAACTGTATGTTCGTCGGCTCTGTGTTCGGTACCTCAGCAGAAAGAGTTCAAGAAAACAAAACGCCAATACTGGAGCAGTCTCAAAGAGGAGATAAGAACCCTGTGTTCACTTGAATGCCTGTAGCAGAGCGGAATTTAGCTTCAAAATAATGTAAACGTTTCAAAAATTATTTCGAATATAACGTAAAATCTTGGGGATTTGTACTCTGTTATGAAATAAATGCAAAAGATATTCCCGATAATGCTCTTTTAATGTTTGTACCTGAGTCCTTCCGATGTTTTTCAAATATGATAGAAACTTACCAAATTAAATAATTTCGCATTAATGTTCATTTATTAAAAGCTTAAAACCTTACACTTTGTTTTGAAGAATGATTAATTAATGTTAATTTTGATTTAAGTTGAGAACACTTTCATCGGGGTTTCAGAACTTTCGACGTCAAGAAAATAAGTCATCGTAAAACCCCAATCGCCGAAATGGCGATGTATTATTTAGTTGAAATCCTATTATTATCTTAATAAATCCGGATTAGGTTTTCGGGATTTCGTTAACCAAGCAATCAGAAATCGGGAAATCGGGGATCGGGGAATCGGGAAAATTGATGATATGAAATTTATTGTTCACAAAATCGCGAATCGCGATTTCCCGATGAGCTTGGTGACTCTTAATCATGCTTAACAATAATTAAATTAATTTCAAGCCTCACTTAAGATTTAATTGAAATCAGGGATCGGGAAATCGGGGAATACGATGATGAGTTTATTTATTTTCACGAACTCGCGAATCGCGATTTCCCGATAAAATTAACTTAAAGTTTAAAACCCTTTTTTAAATGTGATTTAAGTAAATGATGAATTAATCAAGGATTAATGTATCGGGAAATCGGGGATTGGGAATTCGCTGTTTGATTTGTGTTGAACATTGTTATTTCCAAACTCCGAATCCCGATATCCCGATATGAATTTAATCATTTCTTAAGTTTTAATATTACTGCTCATTTGTAAAAGCGTTTGGGACATACGTTCATTTAGATTTAAATAATTTTTTATCCAAAAATGAACCATAAAGGCATTTCTAATTCGTCGGAGATAAATTTTTTTGCTTTTAAAAAATTATATAATGCAAAGGCTGAAAGATACCAAAAAAAATTTATCCTTAAGGTGAAAAATCAAGTTTAGTTTCAACACACCTACATACAAGTAGAAGAACAAGTAGGGAGTTTAGGCTGAATGTCAACATTGGAGAGTTCAACATGGGAGATATCATACTGGATCTAAGATCTGAAGTCAATGTATTACCCAAGAAGACATGGTAATGTATGGGAGAGCCCACATTAGGATATTCACCCGTTCAACTGAAACTAGAAAACCAACACATAGTTCTACCAATTGGCAGACTGAAATGAGTGACAATAGACCTGGATGGAGTGTGCACTAAAGAAGACTTTGAAGTGATTGAAATAGTGGATGACACAAAACCATATCCAACATTGCTTGGATTAGATTGGGCACTCGATAACCAGGCCATAATCAATTTAAAAACATGAAAAATGACATTTGAGTCAGGAGAATATAGTGTCATTGCGCCATTAGACCCATTAGAAGGGGAGAGGTTTGCAAAACCTACTTTCTTGGAGTTGGAGGAAATTAGCCAATTGTACAGAACAACTGCGCGCGATGAGGATTACGTAAACCCAACTGCAGATGTGATACTCAGTTGGTGGAGCACTGCTTCATGTGCAACAGACTCAGATACGGGTTTAGAAAATTGGCAACAGAGGCTACACAAATTTTCCACAAGAATATGCGCAAGAATAGACTGTGCAGTAAGATGGGTAGGTATGAAGCTAAGGGAACCACCCAGTTTCCATGGGGTAAATTATATAGAAGTGTTCTTGACACGTTATGAAGGTGAAGTGTTAGAAAATCATAGACTCTTAGCACTTGATATAGCACTCAAGGCCACACCTACAAGATGGTGAGGCGCACACAAGGAAACAAGCATGGATTGGTATCAATGCAAGCAGTTATTGTGCATAAGGTTTGGTGCAAAACAAAACAAAAAACTAGCAGCAGAAGTACGATGGACATGGGAACCAACGGAACACTTGGAGAAGTGTAGAGCACTATGGAAAATGACACCCCTAGAGGAATGGCCTTGTCACTTCGTACACACATTAAAGGGCATACCAGAAAATTGGTACAAAGACCAGGAACTGTGCGGAGGGAATATGAGTTGGCCAATATTGCAACAGAACTTTAAAGTCAATTTCTCATTTGAACATGAGAACCCCAACATGGATGCATCACTTAAACAAATAAGAGGGGTGATATTCATTAAGGAACCAAAAGCCGAACTCATAACATAGGAACAACAATGGAACAAACAGATAGTGAAAGAATTGTTGCCATGCTACCATGTGTAGGAAGAAGCACCAAATGAAGACGATCCACAAAATATTCAGATCAAGGAAGAAGAAGGCGAAAGAGAAGTGGAACACCCACCTCTAGAATCAGAAGTAATTTCTATGTCGATCAAGGTGAAGAAAGTCAACATTGGGACAGTTGAGAATCCCAAAATGGCCAGCATTGGAGACTACTAGGATGAGAAGATAGTAGAAAGCATAACAGAGTTATTGCATGAGTACAATGACCTGTTCCCCACAACGTTTACATAAATGAAGGGCATAGTGGGAGAGATAGGAGAAATGAAGATACCACTCAGAGCTGAGGCTTGACCGATTAGACAACAACCATACAGACTAAATCTGATATATAAGAAAAAAGTTAAAGCTGAGATCGATAGGATGCTCGAAGCTGACATCATATAACCTATGGAAGAATCAAGATGGAGAAGCCCGATGGTAGTTCAGGAGAAAAAACAAGGCAGGATAAGAATATGCATCGACTTGAGGAAGTTGAACAATGCATGCCTACACGACCCGTTCCCTACACCTTTCACGGACGAAGTGTTGGAGAACGTAGGGGGCCATGAATTTTACTCATTCACTGATGGATTCTCAGGCTACCACTAGATCAAGATAGCACAAGAAGACATATACAAGACCACTTTTGCTACAAAATGGGGATCCTACCAGTACACAGTCATGCCATTTGGATTAAAGAATGCACCAACAATATTTTCCAGAGTAGTCATAGCTGCATTTAAAGAATTTATCCACCAGTTTCTAGAGGTATACTTGGATGATTGGGCAGTCTATAGTTTGTTGAAATACCATGTAGAGGTATTACGGATAATGTTATAAAGATTAAGGTAGTGTCAGATATCATTAAACATCAAGAAGTGCTTCTTTGGAACACCGTTTGGGATACTATTGGGCCATATAGTATGCAAGCAAGGTTTACTAGCAGAACCTGCAAAGATTGTAGTAATTTTTAACTTTCCACCACCAAAAGAAGTCCATCAACTAAGAGTGACATTGGGACACACAAGATACTATAGAAAATTTATCAAAGGGTACACACAAATTACCGGGCCAATGGAGAAAATGTTAAGGAAAGATACAAAGTTTCAGTGGAATGAAGATTGTCAACACGGTCTAGATATGATGGAAGAAAGAATGGTCACCGCGTCAATAATCGTATTTCCAGACTGGGAGAAGACATTCCACGTACATGTAGATGCATCAGCCATAACACTTGGATCTATTTTGGTGCAGCCAGGAGCAGGAGATTTGGATCATCCGATAGCATTTGCGAGAAGAAAATTGTCAGAATCAAAGTGGAACTACAAAACTATAGAGAGGTAAGGCCTAGCTATGGTCTACGTGTTGCAGAAGTTCAGACATTACTTACTGGGAAAACATTTTAAGATGTTCACAGATCACTCAGCCCTTAAGTACCTAGTCAACAAGCCAGTGTTAGGGGGGAGAATCTGTCGATGGTTACTATTGTTTCAAGAATTTGATTTTGAAGTAATAGTCAAGCCAGGGAAGTTGAATGTAGGACCTAATCACCTATCAAGGGTCACGAGCGTAGAGGAACCTACAAACTTAGAAGAGAAATTTCCAGACGCATAGTTATTTTCAGTTCAGATCGTCCATGAATACTTTGCAGACATAATCTAGTACTTGAGTATAGGTATTGTGCCATAAGAGTACAACATTGTGCAAAATCAAAACCTGGTAGTCTCGTCTATAGACTATCAGCTGATTGCAGACACTTATACAAAATGGGCACAGATATCATCTTGTGAAGATATGTGCTAGAACACGAAAGTCCAAGGATTTTAGCAGAAGCCCACGAGGGAATAGCAGGAGGAGAGTACGCAAGAAAATATACCGCACATAAGGTATTGCGCGCAGGACTATGGTGGCCGACCATTTACATAGAATCAAAAGAGTATTTCCATAAATGTGATGTCTATCAGAGGATTGGTAAACCCAATAAAAGGGACGAGATTCCATTGCGACCACAAGTAACTTTGCAGGTATTCAAAAAATGGGCAATAGATTTCGTGGGATTGATTAACCCACCAAAAAAGAGGACAAGAGAAAGGTACATTATCACTGCGATAGAATACCTGACAAGATGGGCAGAAGCAGCACCACTTAAATATTGCAGTGCAAAAACAAAATAACACTTTCTATTCGATCAAGTGGTCACTATATTTGGTTGCCCAAGGATTTTGGTGAGCGACCAATGCACTCACTTCATTAACAACACTATTAAGGCCATAACTGAAGAATTTGAATTCCATCATCAAAATATTTCACCGTATCACCCATATGGAAATGGAACAGTAGAATGATTTAACAAGATCCTTGAAAATACACTGACGAAGATCTGTAATGTCAACAGGGATGATTGGGACCTCAAAATACCAATCGTATTTTGGGCATATAGGACTACATGCAAGAAGTTGACAGGACACATGCCATTCAGATTGATATATGGACAAGAAGCAGTGGTTCCATTAGAATTTTTGGTACCCAGTCTGCGCGTAGCAGCGATTACAGACATGACAGAATGAGGAACAGTACATGACAGGATAAATCAACTAATGTTCATGGCGTAATATAGGATCCTAGCAGGGTTCCACCAACAAGTTCAAAAATCAAGGGACAAAGCTTGGCATGACAGACATATCAAAAGGAAAACTTTCAAGGCAGACAACTTAGTGTTGATGTACAACAGTAAATCCATTCAGCATCCAAGAAAACTCAAAATGCACTAGTTAGGACCATACGAAGAAAAAAATGTCACAGATGGGGGAGTCATACAGTTAAAGGACTTAGGATATGCAGAACTCAGAGGGGTGATCAATGGGAGCCGACTGAAACTGTACAAGGATAGTCGACCACCCGCAACGTGGAAGACACCACGCAGTAAAAAAAAAAGCAGGATATCAAACGGTACCAAAAAAAGCACAGTGCGTCGAAAGCATAAAGAGAACGCACACTCGAGAATACGATCCCGATGAAGACAAGGCCAATGGTCAGTACAAAGTAAAAACTAGCTGTAAAAGTAGATACGACAAATGAAGCGCTAAGTGATGAAGGCTAGAAGAATTGAATGTCGGAAACGACTAACGGGATGCCACATTAATCGTGCCAACTGGAGACGGCGAGGGAAATCAATGGCAAGGACAAAGGGACTAGTGATTGTTGGTACAGGGGCAGAACCAGGGTTCAATGCTTCAAAAGAACACCAATAAAACCCTAACTACCGACCCTTTCGGCAACACCTGCAAAGCAGATGAAGTCTCACCCGAGGTAGAGGCAGTGGTGGTTGCAGGGCTCAAGTGTCTGCAACCTAGCTGGGACACATATATGTGATTACACCACTCTAACAAATCACTTAGCAGTTATCATTCATCTGTATTTAACCTCTATCCACATCATAGATCCAAACCCTAATTACAGAACAACACATTATTCAACCAGATCTAACACATCTAAGCACTTAGCACCGGGAAAGAGATCAGATCTAGCATTCATTCACATCACTAAGCATTACATATAAAAATTCATTACTACACTAAGCTTAAATCATATGAACAATATAACAACCATAATGCACAAAGAAACCATAACACGAGATATACGTGGTTCACCCCAGTGTGCGGCTACATCCACCAACTCTTCTCTTCTATATTATCTTATGTCAAGATTCTTAAAGGCACAGAGCATCAAAACCTTACTCCGCAGAGGACAGGATATCTATGTGCACCTCGCCAGATCCTCCTTCCCTGAGTTAGATCACAACACAAATCCTCCTTACACAGTCTGTGCACAAAGCACTATAGATTAACCACACTCATCTTTACATCCTCAACATACACTAAGCACAGAGCCTCTTACAATTACTTGCACTTAGCACAATACTTAGCACCTAGAATCACACCACACCACCTACTTACATCGCCTAGATTTTTATTTATACATTACAAAAGGGCCTAAACATGGCTAAACCCATGGTTTGACATCCCCATACCCGTTACATAAACCCTAATCCCAAAAGTGCCCTAAAAAGAGGTCGAGATCTCATGATCTCCGCTTTGACTTGCACTGCTCCTTCGACCAGCATGTCGAAGTCCCAAAATAGGTCAAACATGACCAAGGATCTCCAAAACTTGGTCAAGGGCCAACATGCCCCCAACACTCACCTATGACTCGTAGTGAGTCACTCTGCTCTGGGTAACTCTGCCTCAAACGCCTCAATCTTGGCTCGAGATGTGTCGACTTGTTGCTTTGCCAAGCCCTCCTGCTCGACGAACTCTTGGATAACTTCCTCGTTCACAGGTCCCTCTAAGTGTTTCTCTACCTAAGTGACTACTTGTTCCATCTCATCTCATGGGCCTTCAATCTCCTCAAAAATTAGGTTGGTTGCGTCCTAGACTAGTTGGAGCTTCTGAGTCACTTCCATGACTTTGCTTTGTATGGCATGGACCTGTTGCTGAGCTGTGTGTTGTTCTTGGGATATTTTCATTCGCTCGACCACTGAAAATGGATTCAACTACACTTGTATTGTTGTTTCTTGTTTCTTTTCTTCGTGGAGCTGGGACTCCAGTGTCTTCAGTTCAGGGTCCTTGGTAAGGCACTCATAATTCTGTGCACTTCGATTGTTAAGTTGTTTACATTCCAAGGCTAATGCCTTGATTCTATGTACTGCGCTTCGAGTGGTTTCTTCTCACTGGTCTCGCACTTCCTACGAAGTGCTTGGTACTGCTTGTAAATCCAATTCAGTATTCTCCATTGAAGTTGTTGGATGGTTGCAGCAAGCTTCGCTACTTGGCTCTCTACTAGGTCTTCTTTTATTTGTTCTAAGCTTGTCACAGAGCGAAGTGCTCTGTTGAATGATTCTTTAACTCTGACCTTCTCTGTGAGCAACTATTCTTTCTCTTTATGGATCTATGCTTTATCATCTTCAAACTTGATTTGGAGTTCGTCCTTCTCTTGTTAACTCGACGTTGTTCTATGACTTCCTCTTGTGCTTGCTTCAGGGCCATTGTGGCCTATTCTTTTTCTTCCTGCATGCAACAAAGGCGAGCTTTGGTCACATCAATTATTCTATGAAGTTGGGCAGGCTCATCTCCCAACTCTGTTTCTTCTTATGGAGGGGGCACAGTGGACACTATGTGGCTGGAGTGAAGGGCTTGTTGTACTCCTCTTAGTTCTGCTTCAATTCTTTCATACATGGCTTCTTGTTTGTCTTCACTTTTCTACAAAATATCTTATGAGGCATCTGATATAGCTGCAATGATGAATTTGAATTCATCGAACGTGAGTACAGTCTGCAACTTCGACTTACTAGCTTTGTACTTCTTTCGTGATGTAGGTTTCGCAGGGGAAACCTTGTTTTCTTGTATGTCTCTGTGTCATTAGGGGGATTTGTGGCAGTGTTACTTCACCTTGCTTCTGTTTATCTTCTTCCCCATTGTGTTCTTCTTTTTCTACTTCGTCACCACCTCCTATGTTAGGTGAATCTAATGTAGTTTCTTCTGATGTGTTGTGTATTTATTATACATCTTCCTTCTTCTTTTTTCCTGCTATTGTTGGGTGCACCATTCTCTTCGCGAGTAACCACCGAATTTCCAATGAGGTTAGGATCAGACAGTGTTTCCTGGCCGAATGGTATAAGGAAATATGTGGGTCATTCCTTAGTGATTTCTTCCAGGTCCTCCTCTGTGAGCTTGTAGTAGGATTGAAGCTCTTCTTTACTTTCGTCTACGCGCAGAGTGATATAAATAAAATGCCTNAGTGTTTCCTGGCCGAATGGTATAAGGAAATATGTGGGTCATTCCTTAGTGATTTCTTCCAGGTCCTCCTCTGTGAGCTTGTAGTAGGATTGAAGCTCTTCTTTACTTTCGTCTACGCGCAGAGTGATATAAATAAAATGCCTATCTATGAGGAACTTCATAAGGGGAATGAACATGTCTAGGGTGTTCGGCGTCATATGATGGAAAGACTCAATAGCCCTCTTCAGATGCAGGTAGTAGGAATGGAATACTGCGTTCGACGGCCATTTTTTCCCCATATCACTCGAATACCAGAGTGTAGTGAACTTTGAAACTAGTGACTCGAACAACTCAAAGTTAGGGAAGGTTGCACCTTCCGACATCTCCCTAGTAGTGAATGTTATGAGGATCAGCAGCCAGCTAAAATGGAACTCATAGCCCTAATCCTGAGCTTCACGATAGTCCAGTTCTAAATGATTGACTAGGTAACTGGCCCAGTTCATCTGTAGTCCTTCCACGCATTTTCTTGCAAGGTCAATGACAAACCCTGTGACCTGTGTGGTTCTATTCTTTCGGACTAGCTTACTAGCAATCAACTGGAAATCAAGGCTCATTGCACCATTCAGAATGGAGGTTACCTTGTAGCCTCGTGTCCCCTTCTCTACATCGTCGTAGGTGTCTTTGATCTTCTACACCAGGGCACAATCTGTAGCCTTGCTTGGATAAAATTCTTGCGGGTCTGGTCCCTGCATGATTAATCCGGTGATCCTATGGATCAGCATCAGATCGATGGTGATGCGTCTGTCTAGCCATAGATACCCACCATGGAAGAATGACAATAGGATTTTAACTCATGCGTTAACCTCTTGTTTCCTTCCAAAATGTGGTATCTTCATCACGTTCAAGACAGTGGACCTCGTGATGTCCATAGTCCATGGCGGGGATGATCTTCGACTTCTTCCCCTTGGTCTTGGTCAAATATTTGTGAGGCGCGAGCATGCCATAGATCTTGTGATCTTCTAGGTTATAGTCATTGATCTTGAAGTTTGGAATCCTCTCCAACAACGGTCTGACTGTGTGTATTCCCTTCGGAAGGTACGCGGTGATGACTGTGTAGTCGAAGTCCCTCGGGACACTGTCATGACTCACCACACCAGCCAAGGGTGGGATGTAGTCGGGTAGGATGGATGGAATTAGCTTCGCATTTGCCAAGTCATCACGATGCTTGGTTATTTTCTCGGTCGCAGCTCGAGATGGTCCAGATCCGCAAGCAGTCGACGTGGATGCTTGCACTCCTCTCGTCGATGAGGCTTGGATGCCTATGGACATCACCTTCTCGGCCATGAAGTCTATTAGAATCTCTTCAAAAAAAAATTATGTTGCGCTAATTTTGTCCGACATGCACACTCGAGATATGATATCTCAGGTTGGTGAACAATACTCAATGTAACAGAATGGATGGTGAGGTCTCAATGATCACTGTGTTAAATCAACTAGTTCTCTCTAGGCTCAGACAATCACAATTGGAAAAAAATGTCTGGGTGCAACGCTCGACAGGATAAATAGATATTATCGTAACGGACTCTTACAAAAGGTAGGAACACTTCAATTAATGTAGTTCCATCCATTATGGCGCGGTCCCAACGGTCCAAGGGAGAACGTTCCAACAATAAGTGTGTTTGTAGCCATTCTGGAGCGTCATTCTAACGGTCATATTGCTTCATCATGGAGAAGTGCCAATCTGTGTTGTATTGATATTTCGACGAAGTTCAAGTTCTGCAAACCTTCCTTTTGCAAAGTCTTCCCTGGGACTTCTTGCAATTTTTCTAACTTTGCTCTCTTCTTACTAATATTTCTAGCCTTCTTTCTTGTGATCTGAATCATTGTTTTCCTCTTTCCATTATTGTTATTGTCTTCTCTTGGCATGATAACTTCACACTGTGGGGGGGGTTTCATAGGGTTCAAGGGTAATACTTCTTCTCTTTCTGGGGTAGGTTCTCTACTCTCTTGTACAGGTAAGTGTCTCCAATCTTCCTGTGTCTTTTCAACTTCAACGTCCATAACTTTGGTCCTTAGTAGCTTCGACTGGTTCTCTTTTTCTTCCAGTAAGTGTGATATTCTCCTAGCCATGAAATCTCTTAGTTTTTTTATTTTTTTGTTCTAGATCCTCCTCTTCTTTTTTCCTTCGTATCTAATCTTTCTCAATCTAGGTTTTTCCTAGCAAGATAGCAAATGGGGCGTTGTTCTCAACAAATTTAACAATCTCAAATTCTTCTTCTGTCAAAGTGCCATGAGCACTCATAGATGTCTGGGTAATTATTCCACATAGGGTTATCATCTTTCCTCTAAATAATCTTATTCCTCCTAATGAAGAAACCATAGCAGACTTTCCCAAAATTTCCCAAGTTCCTTTTGTCATGATATTCACCCGTGTTTCCTCATTCAGAACACAGTCTATGTCGAAGTCTCCTAATTTTATTTCTATGTAATCTTTCTCTTTTAAGACCTCTGATAATTTGATATCTCTGTGATCGTCCAGGGTTTCTTTCATCTGTAGTAATACAGTCTCTGATTCTTTCTGGGGTTCTATCATATCCTTAATTTCTTGGCTTGTCTCATAGTTTTCTTGTCTCATATTCATCTTTTCAACTTTTGCAATCATTCTAGGACATTCCAAAACTTCATGGTCCATAGATTTACAACAAAGACAACTAGGACCTCTACAAGGGCATTCCTTAGCAAGATCTCACGGTCTTCTACAACTATAGAAAAGAGTTAATCATCTCTTTCTTTTAAACGATCCCCAACCTTTTCTGTACTACGTACTGGGATCACAGTCACTAACTTGCAAAAACTTATTTCTAGGATCCTGCATCCATTTGTTAGTACAAACATTATTTCTATGCATAGGGATAACATACCTTTCATTATTTCTATCAGATCTATTCATATCAAATCTTCTTTCTTCTAGTTGTACCCTAGTTTTCAGACTAGGACAAAATTTATCAAACATATCTAGATTCATTCTTTCGAAACAAAAAATTTCACTTATCTTACCTTTCTCAGAGAACAAAGCTTTAAGATCTTACTTCAGATCGGACTTCTCTTCTTAGCACAGAGCTTTGAAATTCAAGTAGAATATTGTGCACTAAAGTAGAAGATCTACACAAAAAGCTTTCTTTTCTTCAGTTCCTAGCAATCACAGTTTCAGGTCCAGGCAACGGAACCATTTGTTGGCACAGGAGCAGACCCAGGGTTCAATGCTTCAACAACGCACCAAAAAAACCCTAACTACTGGACATTTCGGCAACACCTGTGAAGCAGATGAAGTCTCACCCGAGGTAGAGGCAGGGGTGGTTGCAAGACTCAAGTGTCTGCAACCTAGCTAGGACACAGATCTATGATTACACCACTCTAACAAAGCACTTAGCAATTAGCATTCATCGGTATTTAAACTCTATCCACATCGCATATCTAAATCCTAATTACAGAACAACGCAGTATTCAACCAGATCTAACACATCTGAGCACTTATTGCAGGGAAAGAGATCAGATCTAGCATTCATTCACATCACTAAGCATTGCATCTAAAAATTCATTACTGCACTAAGCTTAAATCATATGAACAATATAACAACCATAATGCACAAAGAAAACATAACACGGGATATGCGTGGTTCACCCCAGTGTGGGGCTACGTCCACCAACTCTTCTCTTCTTTAGTATATTCTGTCAAGCTTCTTACAGGCACAGATCATCAAAACCTTACTCCGAAGAGGACAAGAGATCTACGTGCACCTCGTCGGATCCTTCTTCCCCGAGTTAGATCACAGTACAAATCCTCCTTACATAGTTTGTGCACAAAGCACTACAGATGACCTGCACTCAGCTTTACAGTCTCAACATACACTAAGCACAGAGCCTCTTACAATTACTTTCACTTAGCACCTAGCATCACACCACACCACCTACTTACATCGCCTAGATTTTTATTTATACATTACAAAAGGGCCTAAACATGGGTAAACCCATGGGCCGATATCCCCATACCCGTTACATAAAACCTAATCCCAAAAGTTCCCTAAAAAGGGGCCGAGATACCGTGATCTCCACTTCGACTTGCACTCTGCCTTCAACCAACCTGTCAACGTCCCAAAATAGGTCAAACATGACCAAGGATATACAAAAATTGTTCAAGGGGAAACAATGGTTCATTTAATCTGAAATAGAGATAACGTCTTCGACAAGCTTCAAACAATGCCCATACAAAGTAAGGATGCAAGAGAGAAAAGGTTATTTGGGAAATTAGAAAAGGTAGAGTGAGAGAACATAGGAAGCAGAATGTAAAGATTACAGAGGTTGCAGAAGATACTAATCTCGGTGGACGACCAAATGTTACCACCATGGCACCACCAAAACAAGGAGAACCAAGCCAGATAGCCATACAACCTGGAGTTAGGACCAAAGCATAATCGTAATCACAAGGAGATGAACATCCACCATATAAACCACCAGAAGTTATCAATGTGGACTAAATCCCATCGTCGGATACAACAATGGGTAGCCCCACACGCATAGAAGAATAAAGCCAGCAGGCAGTACCTGCGGACATGGATGTTGATATGTCGAAAGAGGGGCAAGGTTGACAGAATGTGAACGCATGAAGCCAAGTGCAACCAGAAAACCCTGAAGAAGCTCCGAGAGTCAATGGGATGGCTCTAAATCAGGAAGAAGCAGTCAATCCACAAGAGTCACAGACAACCGTGTCAGAACACCCACAGGAGGGAGCAGTGGAGGATTTCACTGGCCGACTAGAACAATATGCCGAAGGACAACCAATGGAGGTTGGAACCTCAATTCAACCACCACCATGAAAGGACAAGCATAAGGTACCTAGGTCACCGTGTAGACAACCCGCCACAACAATTTTTTTTCTGCGCATACTAGAAGAGGTACAGGTAAAAGCATATTTGTTAGGTTATGTAGAAAAATTAAGGTACTCAAACCATGACGTAACAGACATGGACAAGTTCTCGAAGTTCGCTAAGAAAGTCTACCTACATACTGTGGGTGTAGATCCCTTTGGGGAACCAATTCATCAACCAGTCTAGTGGGCAACATAATTGGCTAAAACTAAGATTTTAGGTCTGTTGGACCTACCACACTTTGGAAGAGGCTAGTACGCAAACAATTGCGTCAATCAGTTGATGGTGGTCACACATGGCAGAGAATTGTGGCTGGACAATCTAGTCTCAATATACGTAGAGATCATAGCACATGTCACATGGCTTCCATCATGGGGCATGGATCTCACGTAGTTACTCGAGGACAAAACAAAGGATAAATCACATGATGAGGAGATGAAAAAGAAATACGGCACCGAAAGGGGGACGTGTGGAATCATTATCAAATGGATTAGTGATATCGCAACAAGAATGGCCACGAAAATCAGGGCATACAAGTTTCCCAGGAAATTTCGTAAGGAGGAAGTCTCAGTCGGGGTTGTCGCTGTTGGGACTCAGAAATGTCGTATTTTCATCCACCTTTTCCTTCACTATTCCTTACATTTCATCGCCCAATTAAACCTTCGTCATAACCTTTTCATAAATACATTTGGGTTTCACATTATTATTTTCCACTTTATTCATTTTAGTATTAA
>SNQJ01S0025348.1:89298-107339 GCA_010110895.2 Picea sitchensis
TGCATATATAGTGCGTGTGCTTCGTCAGTCTACGTACCCTGGGTTGACAATTAAATAGTTGGGCAAGTACTATAACGACATATATTTCGCCTAGCAGTCGCAGATGCAGCACAGTGTGTCAAGGGTACAACAATCAGTTGGGCCCCTTATTTTTTGAATCTATTTCTAGACGATTGCAAGGATGCACAGGATCTGCGGACAAAATTTCATTATTCATGGTTACTCATCCTGATATCCATTATGGGATGGAAGGATCCGAACAACGCATTTTTCTCCACTAGACCCAAACCTAATCATGAGTGAGATACTTATCGATTGGAGCCTCTTTGGATGCCAAGCATTGAAGAATGAATGCAGTTATATTCGAGGGATATCTCTGCGACCTGCAGGACACCATTGCCAAAATTTGGAGGATAACATTGCAGGATTTTTCAAACTATCAGGTTATAGCCAACTTCAAGGCCACTAGACATGCGATGTGGATCTAGGCACGAAAGGACCCAAACAAGCAATGGATACAACTGTGCTATTGCATCATGGAGGAGGACATAGAAATGGCCATCAAGGACTGGGAAGACGAATGCAGGATTCCAGTCATCACTCGAGAATACTTGGGAGGGTAGAGGAGGAGGAGGAAATACATGAACATACACATTCTAAGGAGGTAGGGAAAGAATAGACATAGCCCCAGGAAGTAACAATGCCCAAGAAACCAAGGACAGGTCAAATCAATCCACCACGGAAGAAAGGGGGGACATCCAAGACAAGATTCCAGACGGGGAATAAGAAAAATACGCAAGTGCCCCGAGTACAACATAAACATGTCGAGGTATCATAAGAGACTACATCAAGTCCAAATTTGCAAGAGCCAAGAAAGACTAAATGGCCATCCACCTAGACGTTGGGTGCATGCAAGAAGACGAAGGAACATAGAAGGCCTCCAAAATACACGATTATGGAGGATGATGCAAAAATGGTGGCCCAAGTGGTCCAGTATCGCACATTCGAGGACCTTAAGAATGTTGCATGAAAAAAGGGACAGAATTGAAGAAGAGATTGCATACATGGAACAACTCCTTAGGCAAATCGGGGAAGCGCAGGAAGCTAGTAGCAATGTAGAAACGGGCTCATCTGCATCACAGACCAGAGGAGAACCTGACGCAAGCGAGCAGGATACAGTCCATATGATACCACAACCAAGTTCAATGTTTCATGTTACACCCAACATGATACACATGGATGAAATTGTGGGGAAGACACCCCTAAAGGACTTGGCTCAATTGCAGTTGGTATTTCCACGAATACCAACCAAGGACTTATATAAATTACAGTTCAGCATTACACAGGAGGTACAGTCTCGTGCACACATAAATACAACCAAACTGCAACAAGTAAAGGATAAATGGGACGAGATGGAATTGGTATTCAAGAAATCCAAACTTGAGACCAAAGAGGAGAGGGGACACATGAAGGGACTGGAGCAGAAAGTGGTCATAGTCTATGAGAAGATTCCAAAGAACGCGTAGACGGTCGAACTCATGACAACAGAGAAGATTGATTAGATTTTCCAGACAATCGATTAATACCAACAGGAGATCAAGAATCTCCACGAGAATCTCACACCTACCACTCCACCAGAGGTGAGGGTGAAGAGGAAATAGGAAGAAACAACGCAGATTCAAGAGAGAGAATGAAAAGTCCACGCAGCGGACGACTTGTTTGAGAAAGCAGTGCATTTTTGGACGAAGTTGGAAGAGGATCAGCAGGTCCAGCAGTGGGACCAGGAACAAGAAATGATAAGTGCAGCTATCCAAGCCCTCAAGCAGAGGAAAAAGAAAATGTCAATCACAAAGTGTGTCAAAGGGGCACAAGACATGAATAAACTGCAGGCAGAACTCATAACTGCGCAGATGCAGAAAAAGGAGTGTCAGGCCCAAATGGAACCACTCCAGGAGTGAGCAACAGAGGTCATTGCATAGGTAGAGGAAGCCAAAACATATATGGCATAGACCCAAGCAAAATGTGCAAATTTGGTCAATGACGATATTGTGGTGCAGGCATTGAATGCACTCATGGAGAAGACCGCGTAGGCCCAAACGCATGCAACAGAGCTCATGGAGAAGTTTCAAGCGATCACCAGGGAGATTGTCAAAGTACACAGAAGTTAGGTGGCTTGGGACAAGCCACATGTCAGTGTTGGGGGCATATTAGAAGCAAACCAAAGGGAAAATAAAGGCTATTTCAGGAAGAAAGGAAGACATAAGGAAAGCGACAACTGGAAGGAAGATAAACACACGTGTATGCATGGAAGACCTAATGACATTAGGGTTAGGGTTTTTGTAATAACATTGTAATGGATGATCAGCCAAAAATGTATATATAGAGATTCTTAGGAAGGCTATAGGGAGAGAGAAGAAGGAGAGATATTGAGAATGGTTAAGAGTAGCAACAGCTAAGAGAGAAACAGAGGCATAGATAGACTTTTTGTAACATATTTGTAAGTTGTAGAGGAGTAAGGAGGGTAGATCTTGAGGGTTAGATCACAGACTGAGGATCCTGGTGCGATCTAGTCCACCTCATAATAGATCTTGACCCGATCGAAGATGAGTTGTAAATCGCATGACGTTGTATTTTGTAACTTCCATAACCGAAGAGATTAAGAGCTAGATATTTGTGGATGTAGCCTAGGAGAGGGTGAACCATGGTAAAACATGTGTTATGTGGTTGAATGCTTGTGTCTCTTTTACTATTTATGAATAGATATTAGCATGATGAATGAATGAGTTGACTATAGTACATGCATAATCAAGAATGATAGAATATTTCTTTAATAAGTTAAATATAACTCTCAGCATACACTTCTCAGATCTCCACTCAATCCTGGATTGCGAACACTTGAGTATTGTAGTCACCCATTAAGACTATCTCAGGTGAGACTGTGCAGTGCACCCTGTGTGTTGCGTTTCCTTCTGGTTTACCAGGAGGGCCGATAGTTTTAGAGGCTTTGTTGGAACCCCAGTAGATTGAACCCTGGGTCAATCATGTTAAAGGTATAAGCTCAGATAAGAAACCAACAATAGGTAATCACCCTAATATTTAATTCATTTAAACATGTTGTATTTGAATTGCCTTTGATTATAGAACACATGCTTGGACATTATGGTTTTGACCCTGTTTCACCTTGGTGAGTGTCATAGATTTCCTAGTAAGTGGCCAACCTTTGGGGAAGGTTATTCACTAGGGGTCCCTTAAGGGGTTATCGTACCATTATCGACCATAATTATCACCTTCTTCTCATTACACTCCCATCATATTGTCTTCTTCTAGGCCCTTTGACTTCAGTGACCCAAGAAGGGCATGTACCTCATTTCATGGGAATAAGGGGCTAAAGGCCCAAAGGGATTGTTGTTAGCTAAAAATATAAAAGCATGAATATAGACCTTCCAGATGCTTCACCCAGGGATCCCCAAGAAATCAATGTAACACTTCTCTACAAGAAATGGGGGACCTACAAAAAATAAATGATAGTGAATTCTTAAGGGGTTAATTGGAGGATGGGAGCTCTCATCACAAGATGGCCTATCATGATCATGGGTATTTAGCGGTGTGACATTACGATCATTTGGTCACCAAGCCAGGGTAGTGGATCTCAGTTACACAACTGAGAGAAAGGGGGTCTCATCATGAGCCAACCTTCTCATTTCCGTGAGGTATTTGTGAATGACACTGTCATTATCTGGACACCAATATACGACAATGGCCCTCAACTTGTTCCTTAAAACATGAAAGAAATATAAGAAAAAGAATGGAAAGAAGATGGGCTTGGAAAAAGTGCATCAAAAACAAAGGTGCCACATATCCTATACAAAGGCACCCATAAATGAGATAATACGTGCCCTTGTATTTCATGAAACATGTTATCGGACAATTTTTACTTGCCCAAATCCCAAGGAAAGTGAGGAAGATTGGCGTAACAATGGGATATTGTATCACTATCACTCTTTTAGGGAAGTATGCAAGTCCAACCCAAGGGAGGCGTCCTCGGTGGCATAAAGGGTTGGATAGACTAAGTTTATGTCAAGAGATACCCCCCCCATCTCACTGGTCACCAAAGTCAACAAAGTCTACGTCTGATAACTTGAGGCAAATAAGTTTAATTTGTGTACCTTCCCAGAATAGGAACAACAAAGCATATATATGGAAATTTCATGTACAAAAATGATAGTAAAGCCTCCAAAGGTGATATAAAATGAAATTATATGATGGTTGAAGAAAAATTACAGTTAGATGATAGTTTATAATAGCCAAAATTCAATTGTAACAACCCCAAGAATTAGTGCTCATAATTGCTAGAAAAGAAAGTGAAAATTGAGCATTCATCAAGTAGGTTCCTTAGCAATTGTCACAAGCAAGTTCTGAGTAAGTTAGCTATGAGTTAGCTTAGTGTATGTAGAAAATTTGTTGTAGTTATATAGTTGTAGCAAACATTTATAACAACAACAAGAAAGTTAGAGATCTAGGCTAAGTTAGTGTTATACATAGTTAGCATAGGCTTGAGAGAATAAGGTTTGAGTGTTTGATCAATCTTCCAACAAGAGAGAAGTGATAACTAGTGCCTTTTAGGATTTATGGAGTCAATTATATCAGCACAATAACTTGGAGAAATAACAATGATTATACTTGTCTAAGAGATGAAAAGATGGAAGCTTGAGGAGTAGCACCTTAAGTCCTCAAGTACCAAGCCCTTAAGAGAAGGTTCAACTAGGGTGTAGGCACTTCTAGGCCCTAGCGATTTCTCATATCCTTAGACTCTTGAAATATATTTAATGCAATCAGAACTAGACAAAGCTTCTAAAGTGCTCTAGAAGTTTGTCTAGACAAGATATTCTTAGGCAAGACTAGCAAAACAAAGAGAAAGAAAGAAGCACCTTATGTTTCTTAATCCTAGGGTTTTTAAGCAAGAAATTTCATAATATTAAATATGAACAAGTAAACATACCATAAACATTTATCATGAAATGAAAATTGCATATTTACTTACTTCATTAAGAATAATCAAGCATAAAAACCCTAGATTTGCCAAAATTCCACCAAGAAATGATCCAAAATGAATCCAAACAAGTCTCCAAGAAAGTGTGTCTCAAAATTTCAGACAAGTACCCCAAAAATGGCACTAATTTCAGTCTCCCTCTTGTGAGAGGTGAGTTATGATGAAAAAATGAAATTAGCCAACCATATTTATATGGGAAATCCTGGCTAATTTACCCAAAAGTTGTGACATCATCAAAATTAAATCATTCTTCACAGAATAAACCCTAAATATGGTGACATCATCCTTTCTATGGTGACTTCATCCTTCCTAGGGTGACTTTAGGCCTCCTCCATGAGATGTTGAGGTCATCTAGCAAAATGTTGAATCTCAAAAGGCCCCCCTCCATGCCACACGTGCCAAAACTGCAGCCCATCATCTCTCAATGTCAAACCCTAGCCCTGGGTGATGTTCAAGGTCTCCAAAACCAACGTATAATTGGGGAAGGGTGGCCCCTAATTGTCTAGTCCTACCAAGGTTCCTCCAAAGGAAACGTCTTCTTCCTTCACTGTGCAAACTAGTCGCCACTGTCTTTCCCCAAGACTGGGGTCTCTGCATCCATCCTTGGGCTTAAATCCCTCATGAAGCTCCGAATTGATCATCTCCTCATGAATACATGTCCACCGGGCAAGGTCTTGCAAAGACAAACATGTACACCCTCCAGGGGTTCATGAGTTGCAAGTATCATAACAAGTAAGCCACATATAATAATAAAACCACCCAAACATGTGCATCAAACCCCCCTTTTCAAACCAAACAAATGCTCAAGGAAATTGTACAATTTGTCAAATTTAGGTGTGGGAGGGGTCTAAAGGTGACCTATTGGGTCAATCACTCCTCTGGTCTAGGTTGTTTCCTAAGTGGAACCTATCCTAGTCATGTGTGCATGTGAGATGGTGTGGGGTGAAATTTTGGGCATGGGGTTCATGGCATACAAGGTTTTGTATTGTCTTACATATAGGTGCCTTTGTAGAGGGTGAGTTTCCCTTTGTCCACAATGCCATTTTTCCAAGCCCATTTGTTTTATGTTATTCTTATTATCTTTTTCTTTCATTTTTATTTCATGTTTTAAGGAATTAGTTGGAGGCCACTATCCTGAATTGGTGTCCAAATACAAAAGTGTCATTCCAAAATACCTCGTGAAAATGAGAAGGATGGATCGTGATGAGACCCCCTTTCCCTTGGTCATGTAATTGAGAGCCACTACCCTGGCTTGGTGACCATATGATAGTAATTCCATACCTCTACATACCTATTATAATGATAGGTCGGCTTGCGGTGAGACCTCATGTCCCTCAACTAACACCTTGAGTATTCATTATCATTCATTTTGTAGGTCCCCCATTTCTTACAGAGGAGCATTTCATTGCTTTCTTGGGGATCCTTTGTGAAGCATCTCAAAGGTTTTATGATTGGATTTTATCTTTTGCCAACTAATTTTTCCCTTTGGGCCTTTATCCCCTTCTTCCCATGAGGTAAGGTACAATCCCTTCTTGGGTCAATACACTCAAAGATCCCAAAAGGTTGGGGAGATGGAAGGAAAGAAGTATGGAAAGTGACGAGTATGGTAAGGAATGGAGGACGACTCTTCAAGGAACCACCAAGTATCAACCTATTCCCAAGGGTAACCAACTTACTAGGACACAATGACACCCCCCCCAGGTTTAAATAAGGAAAAAAACATGAATTCCAAGAAAACGTTATGAGATCAAGAACGATTCTTTGCAACATGTTCAAATTCTTCAAATATCAGAGTGACACTTACCATGATACCTAGATTAATTACCTCATGTTGCAAGACCCATTTCCTTCTAGGACCAGGTTGGTGTGGTGGATGTTGTTGTTGGTGATGTGTAGAAGGAATAAATGAAAAGAAGGGCCCTCTGAGGCTATACTCTGTCCATCTGGCTCTTGACACTCCATGTCTAAAACTTGTGAGCCTCGAGACATGATATCCTTAATTACCCCTAGTTTGGGGGTAACAAAACTCATTGACCTATGAAGTATAAATCCCTTTCCACCTCATCACCCATTACATAACCTTGAAAGGACATCCTTGGGAGCATCCCCTACTTGATGGTTTTCATCTACTCAATAGGAATTTTATGACACCCCTCCCATACTTAAAATTGGTCAATTGTATAGGGTCTTTGAGAATTTGTTTAATTTTATGAGGTGCTTTTTATCCACATGATTATATGCCTTTTTTATTAGATGTGGTTTACACTTTTCATGATATCTTTGACTTGAGATCTTTGGAGGGCATACCCTTTTATTTTGCAGGACCTTGTTGGTGGAAAATTTTGGAGGAAAAAGCCTAGCTTGGGATTCCATGGGGCTTGAATCCCACAAGTTGGATGTCAAGGGCCCACATGTCGGATCACGATGACTTTCCTTTGGAGGCCTATAAGACATCATGGATGACCTTACCTAGACCCTAGTGCCCAAATGAATTTCCTAGGAGAGGCAAAACATCACTTTTGGAGGGTTGACGTCATGCTTGAGGGGGTTTGGTGGTGATGGAGGTGTTGTTCATTGACACATGGAAAATTTTGAAGGAAGGATTTGAACCATGAATAAGAGGCTTGGAGGGATGACAAGTGGACTTTGGAGGCCTCGTCATTCTTATCCAACTCCAACAACTTTCTCCAAGTGCCAAAACGTCTCCCTAAAGGGGTGACACCATCTTATTTTAAGGTTTATAATGTGAAAATGTACAAATTAAATAGTATTATTTGGTTTAAGGGGTAATATAAGGGTCGGTGACCCCTTATATTATGTTTTACCCTAATTATGTGGACAAACTATGTTTTAGAGTTTTATTATAAATAGAGATCATTTGTATCTCATTTGAACATAGCTCTCCCTTGTGGAGAAGGATACTTCACTGAAATTTTCACTTTACCTGTGAATATTTGGTATCTCTCTCTCTTGCAAATGGTTCATGGTGTTATATTTTGGTGAATGGATGAGAATAAGTGATGATGTGCACCTCTTGAAGGCTTTCTCTTTTGCTATGGGATGATAACTAGGGTTTGAAATCTCATTTCTTGGAATTGGTAAGGAAAAATATGCATATTCTAGTTCTTTCTTTCTTATCTTTGGTTATTGTTGGTGAAAACCCTAGGAGGAGTATGTTGGATACACCCTCCATCACTGCTTCATCTTTTTGTTAAGGTTACAAGTCATTTTTTAGCGAGGGTTGCTAGGAGAAGTACAACTGTGTACACCCTCCTAGATTTACCCTAAGTTGGTTGGCATACCCTAAGGAGTAAGAGGATTTACATCCCTATGGATATTGTTGATCAAACTTGTGTGTTAACTACCCCATTCACCGAAATTTTAAAGGCATTAATATAATCTTTTATTTCATTTGGAGAAGTAAAATACTCGCATTGAAATATGTGATTTTACGAGATATTGAATTTGTTCAAAGTGGAATCAATTCTTTGCCTTAAATGCTTTCTTTAGCCACTAGGGAATTTTGATTGGTCAAGGATACTTTGTTGTTGTTACAAATTTATGATACAACCATTAGGGCTGCAACAAACTCTCTTTTTCAAGCTTAATTTCTCACTCTTTTACCGTTGGAAATAGTTGGAAAGTTGCTATTGTTAATCTACTTGATGTTGCCTATTATTGGGCAATATTTTGGATAATTCCTTGGGGTAAAAGTTGCTTCTATATAAAAAAACTTATACAACCAGTTGGATGTCATACATATACTCTGAAAACTTATCTTTACAACCATCTCAATACCACTAAAATTGTGCTAAAGTGTTGAGAATTTATAACATGTTGTATGCTTCATAACTCAACTTATCGTTGATTCTTTAAGTGGTTTGATCCACAGTAGTTACTTGATTATATTGTTGATATATATTTATTTTTACTGCTGCAATTAGGGACATAAATATTAACTTTCTTTTTCACCTAATATATACTGCGAACAATTGGTTTTTCTTGTGTCTCGAGTAGGCGCGAACACTCTCAGTAGGTACCCAAGGACATGGAAACCTTAAACCTCTCTCAAGATTCATCCTCAAGCCTTCTTCCATATAGGAACTTGAACTATATGGGTGTTCATTCATACATCTCACTTCCCATCTCATTTCCCCCTACGGTCACCCAAATTCCCCCCTTGAGGCGATTCTATCATCTCTAAACTGATGGGAATACCTGCCTAAGGTGACCATGGGTAGGTGTTCTAAAATTTGTCACCATTTTGGTGGTTGGGTCAGGATTTTCCCAACCTACAACTTATGCGATAACAGTACCAGAGCTCTTTCCTGTTCCAACATGCACCTGAAGTTTAGGGGGGGGAAAAGCAAGAGATGTATTCTAGTGTCTTCAAACATAAAGGTTTGTCATTCAGAGGGTAAACATATAGTTGGGTAAGTATACACATAAAGAGTGCAAGTATACTCCACCTAGTTGGAGATCCTTGTACATCTCTATTGGTACCCCTTTGGGTAGTACCACATCAAAAACAATTTACCTACGTATTTTATTTTCCATGTAACTTTGGGTATATTGGAAGCTCTCTAGGCACACTTGAAATTATCCTAACATAATCCTCTAGGTTGTCTTGTTTCTATAGTACACTAAGAACAAAACTCGGGAAGATCACTCTTGTGTATCGATAAATCAAGTAGTATGGCTAGAAATAATCGATCTTGTGTATCCTAGCCTTTGTATAACAAGCAATGGATTTTTTTTTTTATGGAATATCATGAATTTTTGAATTCTATTAAGACTTTAATACTCAGATATGATTCATACTCCTACTCTAAATAAACAAAAGAATAAGGGTCTAGGGACTACCTGCACCATTGTGGTAGACCTATCTCAAAATACTCCTTCCATTATGCTAATCACATTTCTATAGCTCTTAAGTAACCTTTATTTTATGGACCTGGTCATACATTTGTGGGCAACCTATATCACTAGTCTCCTTGCAAGATGTTAATTGCATTGGTATAATTCCCAAATAACCATGTTCACAGGTCCCAAGGCCAATAGCTAGGAACTTTACCATGGATACCAGGATTAAAAATATGTAAACCATGGTTGAGAATCTAACCACAAATTTGAAAATGCTCAATGGCCTGGACATCAACGTCACCAACCTTGATGCTAAGTTTGAGTATAATTTTGATGACCTAAAAAATAAGCTTCAAGACCTCAAAACCTACCACTCTCTAATTCTTAAATTAAAATAACCACAACTTGATCAACTAGTGCAACCAAAAGAGGGTGAATTCCAATGGAAAAGGTATCGCTCGTAGTCACGATTTTAGGATAACCAACACAATATGTGGCACAAATTTACTAAAGTAGACCTAAACAAGTTTGATGGTTCAAACCCCACCGATTGGGTTACTCAAATGGAACACTTTTCTCTATCCAAGGAATCATTGATGTCCTACTCTCCAAGGAATCATTAATGTACTAACAAAAAATCAAAGTGGATGTGTTATACTTTTATAGGAAGTGATGGAAATAGTGGCAATGGCACAAAAATTCCTATGGGGTTGTACCTTCCCTGGACCCAATTTGTGAAGGCCATCTATGCTCTCTTTGAAACAAACTCATTATTTGGGGAGGTTGACCAAATTGCATCAAACTTACACCATTGAAAAATTTATAGAGACCTTTGAGAAAGTGGAAATCCGCACAAAGGGAATGATGATACCTTTTTCAAAGAATGTTTTATCAATGATCTAAAGAGGAGATTCAAGAATAAGTTTTGATGGCTCACCTAGTGACTTGATTAGAGGCCTCATAGAAATATTGAGAGGCACAAATAATGGCTATTGCATAGGATAAACACCCATTTTATTCCTATACATTCCCCCTTTTGAAACCTATAACAACCCTTGTGGGTCCACAAGTTGACCCAAGAAGAAGTGATCAAATGCCAACACCTCAAACTTTGCTATAATTGTGATCAAAGGGCATAAATGTAAGAAACACAAATTAACTCAAACTGATGTATCCTGATGAGACCACCTTGAGGAAATTATCAAGGAAGACACTCCCAAGTTGTAATTAGCAGAACCTACACCTCCTCCTTAAGAAGAACCCACCTCGAAGCCTCATTTGGAGGAACTCCAAATTTCCCTCCATGCTTTATCAAAAATGTTGGTTCGTTGGACCTTGAAGTTGATTGGCGACAACAAGCACTAAAAGGTGATTGTCTTAATTGATAGTGGTAGCACCCAAAATTTTATTCATCGATGAGTGGAAAAATAAACCCCTTGTTATGTCCATGTGGTGTGAAATTTTCAAATTATGAAAACCAATGACAATATGATGAAATGTGGTGGAAAATATGAGAATGTGAAACTCCAAATGGGGGAATATTAGCTCAAATTCCACATGTTTTCTATTGAAATGGGTTTTTGTGATATTGCACTCAGAGTAAAATGGTTATGAAAATTGGGTTTGGTTACAATTGATCTGCAATGGATTTGAACATAAAGCAGTTGTTTTAAGCCTCGGTATATAATGTAATTTGACAATTAAGGAAGGTTAGTAACTATGTAAAAGACAATGAAAAGTGGAATAAGAAAAAGGAGAAGAAAACAAGAGTCAAATAAAATATAAAATGAACATAGGAGAGAAAACACTGAGAAATGGGAAACAAAATGTCGGGCATGTTGGCCTTCCCATTACCCCATATTTATCTATTTCTTCATGTACTTTCACCCTTAAAGAGTCCTTTTTTGCTAGGAAGAGAGAATGCAAAGGAGAAGGTGCTACCTAAATGGTCAAATGGCCCATAAGCCTGCAACTTGCATTGTAAACTAGAAATTGTCGAAATAAAAGTTGAGCAACCATTCGAAGCTATTTTTCCCATTTGGGTTTCCAAGGTTAAATCTCCATGTCTTGGTGGTGTGTTTTAATTGACGTTTCTTTGTGGTGTGTTTTAATTGATGCTTCTCTGTGTTGTGTTTTAATTGTCATGTCTATTGTATAATTGTTTGTGCATTTGATAATTCCATGTGGCATGATCTATTCATTATTATATTGAATGAGTTTTGACATTTCAATTCTCTGTCTATGTGACTTGATGATGTTAGAGAATAATGGTTCCCAACATTATAATATGAATTAATTGATCCCTTGTTTATTCAAATCAATGCCTATGTCCGCTAAGTCAAATGAACCATAGCATGTAACCTAGTAATTCACATATATAGATGCCAAATATGTATTTGGAATACTTGTTAACTCATTGCTCATAATTTATCATTGTGAATCACTTTGTCCATTGCTTGGTTAAATCGAAAATCCAAAATATGGAAGTCATCCATCTATGGAGTCTAAGAAATCGATGGTTGTTGATCTGGATTGAATCATTATATTATTTTTCATCTATTGTGATGCTTTAAGGGTAAAAAAAAATGGAGGAATCAACTTGCAAAGCTATTTTAGCAATATGTCCAAATTTGGGTCAAAACAAACATCTGAAATATTCTTGAGCCATTTTGAGGCACAAAACGACATTTTTTATGGTCCAAACCTTATTATAGAGCTACTGGATATATTCTACACACTGAAACCTTTCCAACGATGCAAGAATTTCCTCAAACAAAGTTCATATGTGAAAGTTATGCCTTGTGCAATTTGACCTAATGCATCAATCACCATGGTGCGAGTGGACTCGCCCTCAAAATGATTTTCTCTTAAGAAAAATAAAAGATATTTCTTACTGGAACTAATAAACTTCTTGTCTTGGTTGGCACTTACCAATGAGATGTTTGACTTTCCTTTATGTGTGTTGATGATGTAGGACTTCCCATCCTTGATCAATCGGTACTAGTTGGCTCTCTGTATAAAGATTGCATCCCTCATATACATGTAGGGGATTCCAAATACTACTCCACATACGTCAAGGGGTACTACATCCAATTCCACTTCATCAATAAAATTAGCACTTACAAAAAATTTAATCTTTCACTATTTCATTACCTTGATCTCTACATCCTTGTTTACCCAACCCAATGGATAGGGGCTAGGATGATCGTGAACATCCAATACAAGATTGTGATGAGATACATTCCTATGAGATTATCCTATGAAACATAGTTGAACAGAGCTTGTGTCATCACCGTCTCTTCCTAGTGATGAAGGATACTCAAATTCAACTCCTTTTGCAATGATGTGCAAAAACTATTCCCATCCACATCAGAGATGATTTCAACTTGATTCGTCAAATCTGTGGCTAGAAGATTCTTTTTCTTTTCTTTCTTCTTGTGGTTCTTTGGGTTCAATTATAGATGTAGTTTCTAGCAATTTTCCGTAGCAACCATCAATATTGAAATGGTTACAAAGGTTGTTGGGATTCTTGCACTGATGTGAAGTGGTTGTTGTCTTCTTATCATTTCCCCCTTTCCAATTCTTCTTCCCCTCCTTTGAACATTCATGGTGGTCTTTCTTCTTGGAACCACTTGGTTTCCCTTTCTTATGGCATATGTTTTCTAGATATTGTGCCAATACACATTCCTCGTCCATTCTCCTTGGCTTGAAAAGAATCACCTTCTTTAGTAGATGGCTATGTAGACCCCCCAAATACTTGAGGAGTACATCTTGGTTCTTGGAAGACATACCAAACATGATGGCCATATTTTTTAACTCAATGGTGTACTCCTATACACTATGCCCCTGCTTTTCCTAAAGTAATGTCGCTTGGTTGTGGAGCCTGCTTATCTTCCTATTTCACAGGCTTTGTTTTCAGCCATGTTTACACCCCTTGAAGACTATACACCCCATAATACAGTACACCCCTCCACGTGGGGGGGTTGCATTGGGGATTTTCCCCCTTATGGGCTCCGAGGGAAAGTGAGAGTTCAAGGGGCAACGTTCCCTGATTGGATTTTGGGGGCGAAGCCCACAAAGGAAAAATTGCCTTGTAAATGTATATTGTAATTTCATAGTAAATCTAGACCATTCATTATAAGGTCACATATATGATGGTAGAAGTTATGTTAGGGTTTTTTTCCCTAGAAGGAAACCCTATTTTATGAGGGAAATGTATTTTGGTTATGCATCATTGCAAATATTATATTCTGAGAGAGGAGTTTGTAAGAGAAAGAAGAGGAAGCTACAACGAGTGTGTTGTAGGTTGTATCCCTTCATTTGCTAGATAATAAAGAGGAAGAACCTGGAAATTTCTCTGGTGGATGTAGCCCACACTAGGTGAACCATGTATATCTGTGTCTCTATTGTATTGTGTATCTTTTGTGTTTTATTTCCACATTTGTTTTTATTTTAATGCTCTGCGGTCCAGTTTTTCTAACAATTGGTATCAGAGAGAAAGGTAACTTGCAAGAAAAGAGGGATCCTAGTTTGAGCGAGAGAAATTGTAGAATATGGAAATTTTAGGGTCAAGAAATTTAACGGCCAAAACTACCAGTTATGGAAGATGCATATGGAAGATTATTTATATCCGAAGGATCTATTCCCACCATTGGGTGGAATAGCAAAGAAGTCGACGGCCATGAAGGATGAATAATGGGAGGTTCTTGACAGAAAGGCACTAGGAATGATACGGTTGAGCCTAGAAGCGTCAGTGGCTTTCAATATTTCGAAAGAAAAGACAATGAAGGAGATGATGGATGCATTGTCTAAACTGTATGAAAAACCCTTGGCATCCACTAAGGTATTTCTAATGAAGAGGTTATTTAATATGAAGATGTCGGAAGGTGGGTTTGTTGCATATCATTTAAATGAATTCAATATAGTTACTAATCAATGTTATAACCCTAAATTTCTCTAAACGTGCATACCTGGTCTTTGGCCCTCTTACTTCCATTTTTTTCCAAAGCATTGTTGAGTTTCTCTTCTTAAAAACCAATTTTTTGAAGATGTATGCGCCCTACACCACTATTTCCCACATACATACGCTTGTTTCACCACTACAGCTCACATACATACGCATGTTGCACCACTATAGCCTGCGTATACTTGCAAAAGTTGCAAAAATTAAAAAGTTGCAAGGAATTCGTTGATATTACAGGATATTGGGTAGTTTCCCAACTAATCCACTGCCTATATCCTGTCACCCAACCGAATAACCATACATTTTTCATATAAAAGGAGGTGTTGGGGTCTCATTTTACATCTAGACATCAGAACAGTGAAACTCTTCCCGGTTTCACATCCCCTCCTTGCCCAAGTTATTGCAGCCCTTTTGTGAGAATTGCCTAAGCATTCCCTCACTTGCCCATTCTTCCTCCATCCGAACCCATTCACTTCCCAAGAAGAGATCAAAAATTTGAGAGGATAAGCCATACAAAGGTGCACTTGGAGCTTCGTGAAGAGGAGCTTGGACCAGGTTCGTGGAATGGTAGTCGGATTTGATTCTAAAGGTATAATCATTGAGTTATTAATAAAATAATTACTTTTCATGTCCCAAATCATGGTGTACTGAATGATTTTATTGGTTTATGTTTTGACATTCTAACACCTAACCCTATTTTGTATATGAAATAACATGCTTTTAGTTTTCTATTTGTCAATATTTGGATGTAGGTCATCCCTGGGAGGAGGCGTGCAGTCAAAAAAACTTCCAAGCGCGAGGGGATCATCATCAGACGCGGAGTAGAGGTATATTTACCTGATCTCCCTCATCTTTGATTTTCTTGTATAAGTTTCTATATGTTTGGGATAGTTTAGAGAAGTAGTTGACTTTTAGACAATTAATTGATCTACCTACATTCTGAACCCTGGTGTAGTCATAAGGGGGGTTTTCCTGCTAGTAGAACTGGCGACCATACTGGGGAAGCCTATAGGGTTTTTTAGGGGATTTCAGGTTGTCTAATTGGTTTTTCTTCCTTTCGAGTTTTTGTTGAGTCTTCTGAGTCTTTTAAGGGATTATGGTCACCTTCAAGTGCCATACCATTTCTCCCTACCCTATATGACTATCCGTTTTATTTATTTTTTAAGGAAGTACAGAGGTGTACGTGCCCTTCTCAGTAAACAGCCTGCATACATACACAGGTTGTTGAAGCAACAATAGCGTACCTGGTTCAAGATTTTTTTTTTTGAAAAAGAGGCAGCCAACCTCTTTCCTGATTGAGGTTTATACTTCTCAGGTTTTCTTGACAGATTCCATATTCTTTGTGTTTATAGTCATATCTTGGCTTAGAATTTAGTTTACTTGTCTTTTTTAAGTTTCTTGTGTTTACTTCTAAAAGGGTTTTAAGAAAGTATTTTAATTATTGATCTGCATGTTTGGTTTCTTCAGTGATTCCCTGCGATCCACATTGGGCCAAAGATCTATTTCAATCTTGTCTGGTTATCCTTTTTTCCCCTTTCATTTGCTTTGAAAAAAGAGAAAAAAAAAAAAATCAGATTTTTTTGTTTGAAGCATTTTTCAAAAAAAAAAAAAAGGATTTTTCATTTTCAGTCTGGTAAAGTAGTTGGAGTTAGTTATTTTACTAGAAAGGAAAAAGAGTATTTTTTTAAGTTCTTTACTGATTTCTTGAAACTTAAGTAGCTTGTAGCCAAGATAAATTTCGTTTTAGGTATTCTTTTTAAAGATCTTGAAAAAAGTTAGATAAAGAAAAGTTGGTTACAAAGAGTTAGTTGTAAATATTTACTTTTGACTAGAAGTAATTTTGCTTTCAAAGTTTCATCTTTTTCTCCTCTTTTAGTCTCTCATAACATCACTAGTTTCATTGTCATATACTTTGAGTTAATCAAGACATTAAAACGAACACTAAATCTAAAATTAAGTAGACTTTTATCTTTGCAGGGTCAACCAACTAGTTTAGGGTTAGGGCCTTGATTTAGGTTGGAGAGGAAACTCTTAAAGGTTGTTAAAAAAACATTGGAGTTAGAGCTAGGGACTGTTAAAGTCTAATGACGTGAAATTTATCTGGGACCCCCCTCTAACAAGGGGATAAACATGAGGTCGCGTAAGGAAAGGCAGCGGAGATAACCCCTCCAAATACGGACTAAACGTAGTGGGGAACGCATATTGAGGATCTGTCTTGGGAATACTATCACCTCCATTTTCCTACGGTTCTTCATGGACCTCGAATCCATTCGAGATCCTCTGTTGTCTTCTGAACCACTTGATTTTTATACCCTTGATAGGTTTCAAACTTGTTATCCTACTCATTGCGGTCCACCCGATTGTCGATTGTACCCACCTGGTGTCTATTTGCGAGCTAAAAACTTAGTTGCCTATATTCTAGGGACTTACACAGGTGACTATAGGGGTATACCACGGTACCTAGGGAAGGCGTCGGGTCACACTTTGTAGATTATACCCGGAGGGTGCCTCCATGTTTGAGTTTCACTTGCATCGGTAAGTTTCTCTAGTGTTGACTAGCATAACTATTCTTCCTAATAGATAGTGGTTTGTTTGATTTATCTTATAGGATTTTTTCTAGTGTGTGCTTGGTTTTAAATGATAGTTAAATCCTTACTGTCTCATTGATATTTTAATAAAGTGGAATATCAAGAGCTCTGTTGGTCGCAAAGGCTTCAGAGCCTGTCGTTGGTTGCATTAGAGCCACCACTGCCACCGTTACGGTGAAGACTTGACCAACAAGGGTCATTCAAAGCGATCAGGCCATAGGAAACTGTGCCTGAGCTTGCTCCGAGAGGAGATTACTCAACTCCGGAGGAATCTACTATTTTTTACCTTGGAGCGTGCAAGATACCAGATATATAAAATATGCATAACAGAAACGAAATGCTAGAAATGACAGAATAACAGTAAAATATCAAGCATAATATTCATAATACACAGAAATGATATACGAAATAGCAAAAGAAATAGCACTTTGAATCAGATAGAAATGTTCACAGGCCTCTTCGAGGGGGCAACCTCAAATCGAGCAGCGCTCTGTTACAATAATATCCAAGCTAGGGTTCTCATACCCTCGACTCCTATTTATACTAAAAAGAAGCATCTAGAGGAAGATCCTTCTAG
>SNQJ01S0025348.1:107349-123604 GCA_010110895.2 Picea sitchensis
TGTCGAGCGCTAGTTAGTCTTACAAGAAACCATGGAAGAAAATGATGCTACTTCGTCCGAGAGTCCTCATACTCCATCTTTGGATACTACCACAAGGGGTATCTTGCCTCCTAAACCACCTTTGATAGTCTGGACCATAGTGGTCTCTACTCTCTCTACCTCGGGTACTATTATGATACCATCATCGGCAATGGCCACTTCTCCATTTACGTAGAGTGCGACGGGCCCTCCATTCTGATATGGGATGCCCGTCTTCGATTCGAACTCAATCCTTACCTACTTCACCTTACAGACCATGGGTTTGAGGGAAGGGAACTCCAACACTCCCATGCAAGGGTCTATTGGGGGCACCTCAGTATCCTTTAATGTTATCCCTTATGGTGGGGGTCACATACCTCCTACGTCCCCCTCACTTGGTAATTCTTTCCAGCAACCTATCGGGTCAAGTGTTAACTACAATGTGTTTGGATCACGTAGTTTAGTACCTTTGTCTTACACTATGCTGGTGGGATCCATGTCGTTCTCTTTTTTTGATGCGTTTGGTAATAATGTATTTTCGTCGACTGTCGTCTTGGCTGGGGGAAACCTTGGTTTTGGACAACATAATCCTGTGCAAGGTACTATTCCTACACAGGGGGAAAGTACATGATTTTTCTCCTCACAAGGACTTTGGAACCCTTGGTAGGGATCAGTTCCCTCACAAGGGATGTCGGTCAGGGGAAACCCTTTCCAGGGCCAATGGAACCCCAGGCAAGGCTCATTACCTATGCTCATCGGATAGGATGGGGGAATCCCCTTCCAAAATCCTTGGAACATAATGCAGGGAGCAATCCCGTCCCAACCAATGTTGTCCAATTACAGGAGTCAACCGATGATATCCTAGAAAACACATTTTTCGTCCGTTGGTCAAGGCCATGGTTTCTACTAGAACCCTGTCCAGCAATGATCCAAAAATGAAGGTATTACTAATAAATCGCAAGTTAGTTTAATGTATTTTAGGCATTGGATCATTAAGAATGCAAAATACATAAAGCTTATTATCTGGTTATGGAATATCAAATGTGACTTTTACTTGATGCTTATTAATGAATAAAGAGATCAGCCATTAATATCCATGTTGCAAATGAAGAGAATAGAACAGCAAAATAGAAAGATAAATAGAGACAAGAGGTTGATAACAGAGTTCACCAATCGTTGGCTACGTCTTTGGGCCCGCTTCCAAGTGGAGGACCTCTTCATCGCTCTTTAAAATGCTCAAAGTTCTCTTACAATTGATCTTTGTTGTTACATAACATGCTTCAGATCTATTGTGCAAGACCTCCTTTATCAGATTCAAGAATGCTCCATCAAATTCCTCTCAAAAACATGGCAAAAATTCCTCTCAAAACATGAGAAAAGGCCAAAAATTACAAACTATTCCTTCAAATCCTTGCATCAAAAGTTCTCCTACAAGCTTCAAAAAGGTTGGGTTTTATAGTTTTCATTCTCAGATGAGGAAGCCCAACTTCCCCTGAATATTTGGCCTCTTTGTGGGATCAAATCCCCCTCCAAATGGCCAAGATATCCTTAAAAACCCACTTTCTGGTCATAATATCAGGCCAAATAATTAAAAATTACAAAAACAGGGTTAAAAACCCACTTTTTAACAATAATATATGGGCTAAGCCCCCAAAGGAGGGCACACGCCCTCAAAATATGGTCACCTGCAGCTCATATGGCCAAGTGCCAACCCTTTGGGCTACGCGGTGGCCTTGAATAGGCTCTAACTCCTGGTTGCATGGCGCATATCATGGGACCGTTGGTTAATGGATAAAACCTTTGCGCCCAAATATGGGGATAGCCCCTGGATATATGGAAAACCCCCGGAACCAAACCATTAAAGCGTTGGTGGTTATATTGGATAGTTTGCGCCCCCTTTTGTTGACCGGTGGTCTCATTACATATGTAACCATGGTCTAGGGCTTAGCCCCAACCCCTTTTCCACCATATTACAACATTCACTTTAAATAATTATATTATGGCTTAAATAAACAAGGAACATACATGGTGTGTTGGTAATAGGACTCTTTCCAAAGAGCTTGGCTTGGTCATATGTTGTGGGTTCAAAACCCATGGACTCCAAACATTTTTTAAACTTGTCATCTCGACTATTGACTGGGTGCCATGTGGCTGCCCATGCCTGGGCCACGTGGCCCACCACATTTGCCTGAAATTCGACAAGTGTCAATCTGTAATTGGTCCACGTCTGCATCCTCTGCCCAGTGACAGGTCACCAAATGTCATTACCTGCCTCTGCCATGTCAGCATCCTGAATTAGCTTTGGTGATGTCATGTTGACGTCAGCATTGATTTTTTGCCAGTTGACCCTTTGACATTTTAGTTGTTTGAGAAAACGGTCAGAGTGATATAAATCTCGTATACAAAGCCTGTTTGAGAAAGTAAATATATGGTCAAAATCAGTGCGATGAGACGGCCCCAATGGAATTGGTTTCACTCGATTATGAGAACTTTCATTTTTAAGCATTTTCTGAGCCTGGGGAACCTCCTGGATCATTCCTCCCCACTTTGGAAGCTTTTGGACACCAAAAGTATGCTTTTACTCAGGTAAGAAGTGAGGGTACTACCTCCCCACTTGTCTTGTATCATCCATCCTCTCTACTAGGACAATGATCACCTGACTAATCACAACGAACATGAAAACTGAGATAGCATTGTTTATCAAAGTAATCATTCCATCAATTGCACAATCATCTACATTCTTTGTCGCAGTTAGCAGCCATACACCACTGAAAAGCAGCAAACTAATCAACAATGCTAGACATGCTAATGAGAATGAAACAACATGCTTCCCCTTCTAAACAAGAACAGTAAACAAAGTATGCATTTGAACCTCATGTGGAACCTCTGGTGACACTTCATGACTATTAGAAACATACTAAACCATCTCATGTTTAGCATCACTAACTTCTTGTTTTGTTACAGACATAAGTGTTAAGCTTTTTCTTGCATTTACCATTCTTTTTAACTGGCCTGTAGCTGCAAAAGATGTATCACTTTTCATGCGATGAGCACGAACAATGTACTCTTTCCCATCTTTCTTGAAGCAATATTTGTTATCCTCCCTATAGAATATGGCCTTTCTATCATAAAGGTATGGGCTTCCCAGAACAATTCCACATATGTCCAGTGGAAGTATATCAAGCTCTACTTCATCAACATAATTAGAAGTGATTGCAAACTTGATTTTACATTGCTTGGTTACTTGTAAATTGTTATCACCACATATCCATCCCAACGGATATGGTTTATGATGTGACTTAGTTTCAAGTCCCAAGTTATTTACAACATCTTCACTGATTAGATTGGCTTGGGATCCACTGTCTACAAGAGTATCAACTTTAAAATTATGTGTTATAACCCTTATGTGGAAAAGTTCATTCCTTTTATACTCATCATTTACATCAACTGATCTAGAAGAGCTAGTACTTGCAACAAAATTTATACCTCAGATTCCCATAGCTACAACCTGTGTCTCATCACTGGAATATGATCCAAGATCCAATTGAACTGTCACATTTGTGGTATTCTTCCTTCCTTGGTTGGATTACTTCTTTGGCTTCAAGTCAGAATGTAAGACCCAACAACGATCTTCATCATGGCCTACTTTCTTGCAATGCTTGCAAGTAGGCTTCTCCTTTCTTGTTGTGATTGTCTTCTTCTCTTTCCATTTCCCTACATCCTTTATTTTCCAAGTATATGTAGAAACACTATCACCAACATTCCCTTTCATTGATTCAATTTGAATGTATTTTACACATACTTCATCAAAGTTAGAAGGATTTAGCATAAGAATAGTGTGCTTGAGATAAGAATGTAAACCACCAATATACTTTAGGAGTGTCTCTTGTGTATATAAAGGAATACCCAAATTTAGTGCTTTCTTATGAAATATCTGAGTATATTCTTGTACACTTTGACCTTTAACTTGCCTTAAACTTTGCCAATTCATCATTTCTTGTTGCATGTATGCTAATGGATAGAATTGTTTCTTCAATGCAATGATAAAGTCATTCCAGGAAGAGATTGTTTTACCATTTTTATTGAGATCATCCTTAGTTTTCCTTTCCCACCATATGATATCTATGCCTCCCAATTTGGGACTTGCAAGTTGGGTCGTTGTTTCATCATCAACAATCCTTTGTATCCTGCAATAGACTTCTAACTGTCTCACCCAATTATCTATCTTTTCTGCATCTAATTCACCATCATAAGTGGGTAATTGAAACATTACATCTAATTTTAATAAAGGCATATCAGAAGAATGATGATTTTTCTTAGGTTGCTTATCCTTGGAGGTATGTACACTTTATTCACTCGTAGATGGAAAGGATGAAGGAGAAGAAGGTTTTGAAGGTCCACCACCTCCAACTCCTCCTTCTGCTCTTACTGAAGATTCACCTTCTTCAACCTTTGGATTCCTTCGTTGACCTATTTCATGGTAAAGTTCCTCTACCGTGGCTTTCATCAATTTAAATGCCTCAAATAAATCATCCTCAGATGCATAACGACCTAGCTTCCTCGGTGAATACATCTCTTGTTTAAGCGGTCTCCTTTGAATCTCGGTATTAAGAGCCTCAAGTTGGCCTTCTCCTCGCTTGAGTTTTGCTCTGGTGAGCATCCAATGCTTGCAATTCCTGTCAAAACTTCAAAACCAAAGCTCTAATACCATAAAATTGATCCAAAAATGAAGGTATTACTGATAAATCGCAAGTTAGTTTAATGTATTTTAGGCATCGGATCGTTAAGAATGTGAAATACATAAAGCTTATTATCTGGTTGCGGAATATCAAATGTTACTTTTACTTGATGCTTATTAATGAATAAAGAGATAAGCCATTAATATCCATGCTGCAAATGAAGAGAATAGAATAGAAAAATAAATAGAGACAAGAGGTTGATAACGGAGTTCACCAATCGTTAGCTACGTCTCTGGGCCCGCTTCCAAGTGGAGGACCTCTTTATTGCTCTTTAAAATGCCCAAAGTTCTCTTACAATTTCTCTTTGTTGTTACATAACATGATTCAGATATGTTGTGCAAGACCTCCTTGCTCATATTCAAGCATGCTCCATCAAATTCCTCTCAAAAACATGGCAAAAATGCCTCTCAAAACATGAGAAAATGCCAAAAGTTACAAACTGCTCCTTCAAATCCCTGCATCAATTGTTCTCCTACAAGCTTCAAAAAGCCTAGTTTTTATAGTTTTCATGCTCAAATGAGGAAGCCCAACTTCCCCTGAAGATATAGCCTCTTTCTGGGATCAAATCCCCCTCCAAATGGCCAAGATATCCTTAAAAACCCACTTTTTGGTCATAATATCAGGCCAAATAATTAAAAATTACAAAAACAGGGTTAAAACCCCACTTTTTAACAATAGTATATGGGCTAAGCACCCAAAGGAGGGTGTGCGCCCTCAAAATATGGTCACATGCATTTCATATGGCCAATCATCAGCCCTTTGGATTGCGCGCTGGCCTTGAATAGGCTCCAACTCCTGGTTACATGGTGCATAACATGGGACCGTTGGTTAATGGATAGAACCTTCGCGCACAAATATGGGGATAGCCCATGGATATATGGAGAACCCCCGGAACCAAAGGATTAAAGCGTTGGTGGTTATATTGGATAGTCCACACCCCCTTTTGTTGACCAGTGGTCTCATTGCATACGTAACCATGGGTTGGGGCTTAGCCCCAGCCCCTTTTCCGCCATATTACAACATTCACTTTAAATAATTATATTATGGCTTAAATAAACAAGGAACATACATGGCGCATTGGTAATATGACTCTTTCCAAAGCGCTTGGATTGGTCATATTTCATGGGTTCAAAACCCATGGACTCCAAACATTTTTTAAACTTGCCACCTCGACTGTTGACTAGGTGGCCCCACCACATTTGCCTGAAATTCGACAAGTGTCAATCTGTAATTGGTCCACGTCTGCATCCTCTGCCCAGTGACAGGTCGCCAAATGTCATTACCTACCTATACCACGTTAGCATCCTAAATTATCTTTGGTGATGTCATGTTGACGTCGGCATTGACTTTTTGCCAGTTGACCCTTTGACATTTTACCTTTTTGAGAAAACGGTCAGAGTGCAATAACTCTCGCATACAGAGCCCGCATGAGAAAGTAAATATATGGCCAGAATCAGCATGACGAGTTGGTCTCAATGGAATTGGTTTCACTCAATTATGAGAACTTTCATTTTTTATCATTTTCTGAGCCTGGGGGGCCTCTTGGATCAAGCAACCCAACTTTTCCTGGCAACCTGGTGCCAGTCAAACTCCATGGTCCCTTTTCCCTGTACATAGTACCCAACCCAAACTACCATTTTTGGAAACGCTACATCTTCCAGACTTGTCAAGGTTTCTTAACAACCCAATTTGTCATGATCCGCGTTGGCCCCCCATGCTGACTAAGTTGCCCTCGAACATTCCAAAATTCGAAGGAAATATTGGCGAGGAACCAGGTGATCATGTGACAACTTTACACTTATGGTGCTCATCAAACTCGCTGTGAGACGAGTCTGTATAGTTGGGCCTATTTCAATGCCCTCTTATCTGGGGTGCTGCGAAATGGTATATTGAGCTCGACCGCTCAAGGTATTCTTAATTTAACGACTTGGTGATGGTCTTCCTAAATCATTTCCAACTACTCGTGTGCTACGATGTCGGCACTTAATTTTTGGCCAACTTTGAGCAGACTAAGGTACAGGTCCCGCCATATTTCTTGTTGGAGTGGTTCCTGAAGTCCTTGGTACTAGTTGTATCCAAGGATGTTGCAACTTTGGGAGTGTTTTTAGAGGAGGAGGTGATAATTAGAGTGCAAAAAATTGAACTAATTTACTCTCAGCATGGCTTACTGTATGAGATATTTCCAGATATGACACAGTCCATCCTCGACAAGGCCAAACAAAATTCTTGACCACATGTTGATGGTATAGTGGGCTCAGCACAAGGAAATTCCATTGATCTGTTGTCAAATCAATTGCAACAATTGTAGATACACCAGACGGCGGCCATCTAGACCTCCATTTCAGCCTTTCCCCCTACCCAAACGTCGAATGTGCATAGTGTGCAGTCGACGAACCCAAAGGCCAACTAGCAGCCTGAAGGAAAGAAAAAACAACGAAACAAGAAGGGTAAAGGGAATAAAAGACTAATAAAAATGTTGGCAGGGAAAAAACATAGAAGAGAAAGTCGAAGTATTTGTGTAACCTTTGCACGGAAGACCACCCGACTCACATGTTCCCTCGACTTGCAGAGGCCTAGAAGCTATTGGTGCAGAAACAACCTGCTATGTTGACGAACCCATTTCCACATGGGAAAAACATAGCTCAAGCCTCAACATCTTCGAGCGCAAAAGGGGGCAGTCAGGGACCCCCCGCGTCTACTGGTAATACCTTGGTCGCGAATGTTTACATGTTGAAAGGTGATGCTTATATAGCGACCAAGGAACAATATTATGGAATGACAGAACCTACCGAAAAGGGTAAAGAAGCCACAAACCAACTAGTTCCTCTCCAAATTGAAAAGACGATGGGTGAAACAATGACATGTATCCCCAAAGGTGCATTCAAAAAAAATTCTCATAATCTGAACACGAGGGCTACCTAGAACTACTTTTTTGTGGAAGATTTGGCACAAACCCCTTGTGCGATGTCTGCTTTGGAATTCCTCCAGAGCTACCCTTTGCAGAGAAAGTCCTTATTATCTGCCTTGGGATCTGCAAAGACTTGTAACCCGGGAGAGATTGTTCTCAATCCAACTGACTTGAAACCTCATCTTACTTGCCATGTTGTGTTTCAGATAGTAGTGGATCACACCATGAAATATTTTACTCGAAATATCTTTCTTACGATGGTTCATGAGGGTGACTCAACTTGCGTGATTTCGTTGGAGTGTTGGAAGGCCATTGGCCAACCCATTTTGTCTCTGTCACCTACATTGCTTACAACATTCGACGGTCGTTCGTTCAAACCACATGGAATCATTCCTTCTTTCCCCATGAAGTTAGGAGGAAATACCATGTACGTTGAAGTTGAAGTGGTCGATGCGCCTCTCGACTACAACCTTTTTTTAGGAAGGAGTTGGACCTATGCAATGCATACAATGGTTGCTACAGTTTTTCGGGTCTTATTTTTTCCACACGAGGGTCAAATCGTGACCATTAACTAGTTGTCTTTCTCTCGTCCTGACCCTTCATCGGGGGCATCCAAGGTCCCGATGATTGATAATCCTCAGCCCAAAACCATCAACAAAGGGGTTGGTTTGTTTCCATCACTGATGGGTACTTTTGACTACCCACCTCCTTCTGGCGATGTCAGGATTATATCGACTGCCCCCGACCAGCCTAGGGTTGAAAGTTTTCAAATGTCGTCGTTTCGAATGACTTACTTTCACGATCTGTGGACTCGTCCTTCCCCATCGGCCTCGATGGAAGGGACAGGGCATTCTGGCAAGGCCATTCCCTTGTCCACAACATAAGTTGCGTACAACATTGTCCATCAAGCTTTGGTTGACCCCGATCTGACTCCTGCACAGGAGTTAGATTCAGTTCTTGAGCCTATTTGGGCTCAAGGTTCTCTTGCCACTACAGATTATTTAGACCTGGTCTTGCCCTCAGATGAGGTGATTCTTGAGGCATTGACTGGTCTAGAAATAACATGTGATTATCTCCATCACATATCTTATTTCCTCCCGGAGTTAAGAAGAATAGAGGCATGTGAATTTGTGTTGACTATGACTGGAGATAGGTCTTGTCCTATTAATCCTCTGTCTACGCATGCAGTTTATGTTGAGGGTAATATGGTGAGTATCATTGAAACGATCCCTATAAATATCTCCAGAACCCCTGGCATCATGGAGAATGTTTTCGTCGGAGCAGACTGCTCCCCCGAAGGGATTCGAATTTATACGGAGTTATTTAAGGAATTTCGCGACGTTTTTGCCTGTTCTTACGAAGAAATGCCAGGCATTGATCCAAGAATCGTCGAACATGAGATAAAGACTTATCTTGATGCCAAGTCGGTCCGACAGAATATTCTTCCAATGAATCCTCAGAAAGCGGAATCAATTAAGGTTGAAGTAGAAAAAATGCTTAAAGCAGGTTTTATCTACCCCATGCAATTGATGGAATGGGTGTCAAACCCTGTTCCGGTTAACAAGAAACATGCTACGATTCATGTGTGCATGGAATTTTGTGACTTGAACAAGGCCTGTCCGAAAGATAATTTTCCCACCCCGTTCATCGATCATATTATCGATGAATGTGCAGGTTGTGAGGTCTTTTCATTCATGGATAGTTTTTTGAGATATAACTAGATTCAGATCAAACCCAAAGACCAACATAAAACAACTTTTATTTTTCCTTAGGGCACATTTTCATATCGTAAGATGCCTTTTGTCCTGAAGAATGTTGGAGCCACTTTTCAGTGGGCCGTGTATTTTACTTTCCACCACCTTAGACATATAGTCGAGGATTATCTTCATGATCTAGCATCACGCTCTCTCAAGAGATCTGATCATCCCACACACCTTCGACTAATCTTCGAACGATGTCACTACTATCGAATTCGCTTGAATCCTAACAAGTGTAGTTTTTGCGTGACGTCAGGTTGTCTCTTAGGTTTCATTGTTTTGACAACATGGATCATGTTTGATCCTCTTAAGGTTGAGGTGATAGTTCAGTTGCCTCCCCCGTGCATAATACCCCAGCTTTAGAGCTTACAGGGGAAAGTGAACTTTCTTCGGCTTTTTTTTGCAAACTACGGCGAGATAACTAAAGGGTTCATGGGTCTATTGAAAAATGGAGTCCCTTTATGTTGGGATGAATCCATTAAATGCTCTTTTGAAGCGTTGAAATGAGCCCTTACATCTTCCCCTCTACTTCGGACTCCCGATTATAACATAGATTTCTTGTTGTACTTGGTCGTCATAGAGTCGACCATCGACATGGTCTTGGTTCAAGAGGACGATCTGCTCAAGGAGCATGTTATTTATTACCTGATCTCAAGCCTGGTTGGGCCGGAAACCAACTATTCCCACGTTGAGAAGCTTGGTTTGGCAACAGTTCATGTTGTCTACGGGTTCTTTCATTACATTCTTCTTCGCAAGGCCACTGTCATTGTCATTGTGAACCCATTTCAATATGTTTTGACACGACGGGTCATTGGCAGAAATATCAGTAGATGGATTGTAATCCTCCAGGAATTTGACTTGGATTTTGTCTCCACGAAATCCAAAAATTTGTTGGTCTTTGCGGAACGTATTTCAGAACTTCCGGTTAAATATAGTCATGACATGCCTAAAGAATCTCCTATCAAAGGAGATATTTTTTTGATCTCATATTTGGACCCCTGGTATGGAGATATACTATTTGATCTCCAAACTTTGAAGTTACCTACTTCTGCTTCTCGCGATGAGCGTCGACGAATTTTCCAGCAAGCACAAAACTATCTCATACTCGATGACACTTGGTATCGTCGAGGCGTAGATTGCATTCTTTGTCGGTTCCTTATACACGAGGAAGCAGAGCTTGTTCTTAACAACTACCACACTGGAGCATGTGGTGGTCATTTTTCTGGGTTGGTAACAACTGAAAATATTCTACGTGTCGGTTACTTTTGGCATATGTTAATCAAATATTGCATTGAGTCAGTAAATAAGTGCCACCCATGTCATATCTTCTCTCGGAAGATGAGGGCAATCCTTCTCCCATGTTCCACATTATCGTTGTTGGTCCCTTCACTAAGTGGGGGATTGATTTTACTACATGTCACGCAGCTTCATCTAGGGGGCATCGTTATATCATCGTAGCAGTACACTACTTCACAAGGTGGGTCGAGGCTATGCCAATGTTTAACAATGATGGAGAAACAACAAATCTCTTCATTTTTAACCAGATAGTAGCAAGGTTCAACATCCTGAAGGAGATTGTCACTGACAATGGTAGTCACTTCCAAAAAAAACGATGTTTGAATTAACATCAAATCTTGGGTTGAGGAAAGAACATTCATCACCCTACTACCCACAAGTGAATGGTCAGGTGGAAGTTGTGAATAAGTCTCTCAAGTCTATTCTTCAGCAAATGATCAATTTTGTCAATTCAAATTGGCATTTGATGTTGTACTCGGCATTATGGGCCTCTCGAATGTCTACAAAGGATGCCACCAATTTCTCACCGTTTCAACTCATATACGGGCTGGAAGCAATCTTGCCTATTGAGTGCCAAATCATGTCTTTAAATTTGGCAGTGGAGTTACTTCCAAACACTTCACCACTTGAGGAACGCCTATTATATCTCGAGTAGCTCGATGAGCAATTCCATGATGTAGCCTCGACCAATGAGGCTCATAAGAAATGATTCAAGTGCCAATATGATCGGTTTGTTCGTCCTCAGAGGTTCTCCGAAGGCGATCTTGTCCTGGTCTATGATCAAGAAAAGGATCCCCTGGGGGCAGGCAAGTTCAAACCCATGTGGTTTGAACCATTCATCGTGAAAGAGGTCCTAAAGAGGGGCGCTTACTGTCTGGTTTACTTTGATGGAAATTCCTTGGTGGAGCCTATAAATGGGCTTTACCTCAAGAACCATTACTCTTAGGTTGGTCGTCTGGGTGACTTCTTGTACATATGTATAGTTCTTATACAGTTTTTTGTCTTTTTCGTTTTATGGGCACGTAGTTATTTATCTCTTCCTTTTTACTGTGGTAGATGTCAATTGAATCAAAGGTGTTCTATGGGTTCGTGGACGGTGCTAGCCAACACACTCGGAGGCTTGCTTCAACAACTTGGGTGATTTTCACACCTGGAGGCCACTTGTTATCTTTCAAAGGTATCTATCTTGGTGACTCCACAAACAATGTCGCCAAGTACAACTCAGTGATAGAGTTTCTTCGTGATGCTTTGTCGCATGGAATTTATCACCTCCGGGTCTACTTAGATGTTCATCTATTTGTGTCCAAGTTAAATGGAGTTTACCATGTATATCATCCTACTTTGCACTGAAGTTTCTTTAGGGTACATCTCTTAGAATGTTACTTTGATTACATTACATATATCCATGTTCCTAGGAGATTAAATCAAATGACAGATACAATAGCTAATCAAGTATTACATTGGCATGTTGCACACACATAAAAAGAAACACACATACACATGTACATACTTTTTTTAAAAATATGATCCATAAGACGAATAAATATGTAAATATATATATATGTCAAAATGTCATGAGTACATAGGTGGGCGTGAACACCTCAAAAAATAAGCTTCGGTATACATCAAGGGGCTTATTCCCTCAAAAAAATATAGGTTCCCTCGGCACATAATAGTATTTCTTATCTAATCCTGGGCCCTATTGGCCCTGCCATAGTGAACGACAGCGTTGTCCAAACACCGGAAAAGATGGACCCAACTTCGTGGCACCCCCAATACATGAGGTTGCATGGAAGGCGGGAGATCCTCGATCTCGGCCATAGGAACTGTATGAGTAAGCACGGTGAGGTTTCGCTCCACCCACCTCAAAACTCTCTCATCCTATCCGGCTGGAGGTCCCCTTGCGGCTGTTGGTCAACTGACTAATTTTGGTCCTGCCTCTGGTCAAGGAAGTCGTTGAGTCCTCTTGAATTCCGTCGAACACACTGGTCCCACATCTGTACATAACAGATACAAAAGTCAGTACTCTGATGCATATAAAAATGATATATATAAAAGCAATTAAAAAATAAATAACTTTAAAAACATGTACCTATCACTCCTCACTCCTCTCCAGGAGGTATGGGCATGTCAGGATCCCTAGAGAAGTTGATTCCAACATAGGGTGGTCCTCTATCGCTATAATTTGTCGTGCCCACGAGTCGAAAAACTTGTCATCAAAGGCCTCTATGGTTCTCCCTCCCCCCTGTCGTGGAAGCAAGGTTTCCCATCTACATATTGTTGGAAAGGAGGCCACATGCCCCCGTACAGTCTCTCTAGGACTCAGACTGGGCACTCTCGAAGAAGAAGAACGAGCAAAGGATGGTGCCAAACCTGAATTTTTTGTTGTTGCACTCTCGGCACTTTGTCAACTCCCTCTTCATGCATGTGAGCATGGTCGTACTCCAATCATAGATATGTGCCTCCTGGCACTGAACAGGACAATGAATGTGCGCCCGGAAAGCCAGGCGAAAGGCCATGGATCCAGTAATATACCCAATAAGTAATAAGATCACCCTCAATGTCAAACTGGTGATCTTGTGAATAGGCACTTAAGAACCTACCTTCTCAGTGGTGGCCTCATAGTACATCCTGATGTAGTCCTCAATGTTGAAAGGCCTGGGGGAAAAGGTGCGCAGATTGACTGGTTCCCCTCTCCTCGAGAGGCCAATCAAGAATTATATATCCTTAGTTGTTGGAGTCAACGACTGCCCCTCTATCATGAATGCCTCTGCATCAGGATTCTAGTAGTCGGCCAGGGTATTCAACAGCCTAGGTTGTGCCCTCATAAATGGACACTGGAAGAACTTCAACAGCCCACATTGTTTCAATGCGGCAATGGAATCACGGTCCTCATCGACTAGTATATCAATGTCCTCATGTTCCCTCTCCCTCCAATGGACATATATCATGTTCCATGGCAGTTCAAAAGGGAGTTAGCTCTTGCATTCTTATTTGTTTTCAAGCCTTTTGAGGGTGTATGCGGGATGTTTTGGCCATAGCCGCATATGTACGCTGGTAGAATGTTTTATGCTCGTGTACAAACGCGGGTTGTCCTTGGATAGCCTACGTACACATAGGGTCGTTCTTTTTGGGAGAGTGTTCCCCCTCAAAACCAAAAACAAATGCAAAAAGAAAGAATGGAAATGCAAGAGGGATACATTTGTACTTACTTGATCCAAGCAGAAGTTTGTATCATCCTCTGAAGCTCCCAGAATCAACTTCTTTAGCAGAGGGGATTTTTCTACCTTTGGTCAATTTTCAAAATGCAATGGTGAAAATGAGCTGTCAGCTTCTATTTATAGACTTTTTTGGCCTTTTTTGCCACTTTTTTGACCCCCTTTGTCATTTTTTCTGGCTTGAAAATCATTTAATTCCATTCATGAGTTTCTTATTGGATGTTACGATACACTTTTTTCTTTTTGTTTGGTAACTTTTTGGGAGATGGGTCACTTTTAAAGGTCCTTTGGTAAAAGTCTTGTTTTCCAACTTTTTTGATATAAGTTAGGATTTCACCTCCACTTTTTGCATCTCGTTGTATTTTCCTCTTTTCCATTGGATAGATCCCACTGACATGCGACATGGAACCGTCACTGCTACTTTAGAACTGTCATAATTAGGTTGTAGATCCTACCTTTACATGGATGCCCTAGATAGATCGTTGTTTCATTTTGGCATCCATGTTGTCTATAATGACTATAGGCTCGAGAGTCCTTGTTAGTCCTGTCATGATTATGAGATTGAACCTCATTCGTCTGATGCACCATCACTCTTGGCCTCACCCTCGGGACTCCCAAAATGAGCACTCTTTGTTGTCTTTCAAGCTCACTTTGAAATCCGAAAGAAACATCCGACGAGACTCCATTTATGATTTTCGATCTTGTCTGGATTAACTGAGAAAAGTAACCTTTGGAGTCTTCTTTAATCCCTTTTTAGACTCTCTAAACATGAAAATATTGTCGAGCGATCTTGTTTCCCTTCACGCTCGCCAAACTCAAATTTGAAGGCACGTCTATCCAGCAGTAGCTTACCCCTTTTTCGGTTCGTATGGTCAATTATACGAATAAAGGTATACTCTAGGAACCTCGGTTCGCTAGAAGAGTATTCTCAGGTATAATTTTAACCCTTTTTAAGGCCTGAGCGACTAAATTTATGAAAAAGGAACATTCTCCTTGGTTTTGGTTTATCACCTTTTTCAAGCCTTGGAGATTACTTACGAAAAAGGAACCCCCACGGAGTCCATAGTTAAGCTCTTTTCAGAGTCCCTAAAATTGAAAATATCGTCGAGTAACTTTGTTCCTTCACACTCGTTAAAATTGGTACAAAAGAACATCTACTGGCATGAGTTTACCCATTTTTCGGCATATAGATTATGGAGGAAAAAGGTATGCCTCGGAAGATTCATCTCGTCAGGAGAGTTCTCCTCAGTAACGTTTATGTTGGTTGTGGAGCCTGATTATCTTCCTGATTCAGAGGTCCTTTCTTTCAGCCGTGTTTATACCCCATGAAGTATTTAAACCCCAGAAGTATGTACACTCTTCCACGCGGGGGAGTGCAAAGGGGGGGTACCCCCTCTACGGGGTCTGGGGGCAAGCGGGCCCCCAACAGGGGTTCAGGGGTGAAGCCCCCGAAGAAAAAATTGCCTTGTAAAAGTATATTGTAATTTCATTGTAAATCTGGACCGTTCATTATAAGGTTGCAGATCTAACAGTAGAGATAATGTTAGGGTTTTTTGCCCTAGAAGGAAAACCTCTTTTATGAGGGAAATGTATTGTGGCTATGGATGATGGTGAATATTGTATTCTGAGAGAGGAGACTATGAGAGAAAGAAGAGGAAGTTACAGCGGGTTTTGCTGAAGGTTGTATCCCTTCATTTGTTGGATAATAATAAAGGAAGGACCTGGCAATTTCTCTAGTGGACGTAGCCCACCCTGGGTGAACCACGTAAATTTGTGTCTCTCTTGTATTGTGTGTCTTATGTGTTTTGTTTCTGCATTTTTTTTATTGTATTGCTCCGCGGTCCTATTTTTCTAACAACTGGTATCAGAGCATAAGGTAACTCGCAAGAAAAGAGGGTTCCTGGTTTAAGTGGGAGCAATGTCGGAATATGGAAAGTTTAGGGTAGAGAAATTTAACGGCCAAAACTACCAGTTATGCAAGATGCAGATGGAAGACTGTTTATATCAGAAGGATCTATTCCTACCATTGAGTGGAGTAGCAAAGAAGCCGACGGCCATGAAGGACGAAGAATGGGAGATTCTTGACAGAAAGGCTCTAGGAACGATACAACTGAGCCTGGCAGCGTCTGTGGCTTTCAATATTTCAAAAGAAAAGACAACAAAGGGTTTGATGGATGCGTTGGCCAAATTGTATGAAAAACCCTCGACGTCGAATAAGGTATTTCTAATGAAGATATTATTTAATATGAAGATGTCAGAAGGTGGGTCTGTTGCAGATCATTTAAATGAATTTAATACGGTTACTAATCAACTAAGTTC
>SNQJ01S0025348.1:123631-148481 GCA_010110895.2 Picea sitchensis
ATTCTGAGAGAGGAGACTGTGAGAGAAAGAAGAGGAAGTTACAACGGGTTTTTCTGTAGGTTGTATCCCTTCATTTGTTGGATAATAATAAAGGAAGGACCTGGCAATTTCTCTGGTGGATGTAGCCCACACTGGGTGAACCATGTAAATCTGTGTCTCTCTTGTATTGTGTGTGTTATGTGTTTTGTTTCTGCATTTTTTTTATTTTATTGCTCCGCGGTCCTACTTTTCTAACAGTTTATACTTTTTCAAGCTAAGGGGACTAAATTCAGAAAAAGGCAATGCGTCCATAGTTAAGCTCTTTTCAGACTCCTTAAAATTGAAAAGATTTTCGAGTGATCTTGTCTTTGTCACATTCGTTAAAATGGTTTTGAATAGACATATTTTCGGTGGTAGTTTACCCCTTTTTTGAACCGAATAGACTATTTCCGAAAAAGGTACTCCTTGGAGTCTTCTTTTACGTTTTTTCATACTCTCTAAACGTGGAAAAACTACCGAGCTTACCTTCTCTAGGCCCATTTAAAATACATTGAAGGGGGTTTCATTGTGTCTTACTAATTGCATTTGCATCTCTGCGTATTTGGCCTAATTACGAATCCATGTTGCTCTCAACTGAACCTTTGAAGCATGCATTATATGCAAGCCTTGTATCACTTTGCCTCTGTGACCTAACACCTTGACCCATAGAGGAATTTTTCCTGAGTGTCCTTTTCCTGCACATGTCTCCTTGCTCTGAGAATTAGTGTGTTCCTTTCACCTGGAACTAGTATTCTTGCGGCACTCATTCCTCATTTGTAACGTAGCATTCTTTTATTCTTTTTCAAGCTCTTTAAAATTTGAAAAAGACCCAAANAAGAGGGGACGAGAAATATATATTCTTTTTTGGCAGCACAATGAGTCGCCCTTGGACAAAGCACATCCTTTTGTTTGTTCATCAAGCATTAGGATCTAATATTACCTTAGGAAGTTGTTCTCACTACATAGAGTTGTGTCCTCCTCCATTTGGTTACTCTTCCAAACACATAGAGAGTTTGTGTTTCCTCCTGCATCATGAACTTATGTCAATGTCATGTTTCCTGAGTCTAATCATATTTATTGATTTTTTCCAAGGGAATTTTCACCCAACCTGAGTCATCCTTTCTGTATTTTGTCTCTTGACCTCATGAGTCGGCCATCCTGAAATTCCAGTCAAATCTTGATTCAAAATTAATGAAGTTCTATGCCTGATCATCGAGATCCTATTGTTTTTTCCTGATGAGTCATCAAAGACCTATGGGTAGTGAAGTCATACACTCACATTTTACTCCTACCCAAGTTTTGAATATCTTGAATTTTTTGCTCGAGCTATGAAGACCTCATCTCCAACCATCGGGCGTTATTGGCTTCTTGAAGATGGATACTATACTTTTATATCTTTGATTTTGAGGTGTAGATTTGTTGTGTATTTCTTGGGGATACACTTTATATAGTTATATGACATGGATATGCAATGTATTTGATTGGAATCCATGATTTATTTCATCCCTATCATGGCTATGCCCACCTCGGAGAGACAATTTTTATTTTTGCAGATGGAACCTCCTGAACTCTGGTCCTGGGCTCACTCATTTGCGTACATTGGTGAAGATTTTGTAATGTATTTCGGCCATCAGATGTTCTTCTGACCTCACACATTAGGGGGCATCTATTATAAACCTAAATTTCTCTACACATGCATACCCGGCCTTTGGCCCTCTTACTTGCATTTTTTCCAAAGCACTGTTGAGTTGCTCTTCTTAAAAACAATTTTTTTGAAGATGGACGTGCCCTGCACCACTATTTCCCATGTACATACACTCGTTTCACCACTAAAACTCATGTACATATGAATGTTGCACCACTACTGCCCACTTATACTTGCAAAAGTTGCAAGGAATTCATTGAGATTACGGGCTATTGGGTAGTTTCCCAACTAATCCACCACCTATATCATGTCACCTAATTGAATAACAATCCTTTTGTCATATAAAAGGAGGTTTTGGGGTCTCATTTTACATTTAGACACAAGAACAGTGAAACTCTACCCGATTTCACATCCCCTCCTTGCCCAAGTTATTGCAACCCTTTTGTGAGAATTGGCTCAACATTCCCTCACTTTCCCATTCTTCCTCCATCAGAACCCATTCACTTCCCAAGAAGAGATTAGAAGGTTGAGAGGAGAAGCCATACAAAGGAGAACTTGGAGCTTGGTGAAAAGGAGCCCAGACCAGGTTCGCGGAACGGTAGCCAGCTTTGATTGTAAAGGTATAATCATTGAGTTATTAATAAAAGAATTACTTTTCCTGTCCCAAATCATGGTGTACTGAATGGTTTTATTGTTTTATGTTTTGACATTCTAACACCTAAACCTAATTTTTATATGAAATAGCATGCTTGTAGTTTTTTGTTTGTCAATATTTGGATGCAGGTCGGCCCTAGGAGGAGGTGTGCAGTCAGCAAAACTTCCAAGTGCGAGGGGATCATCACCAGACGTGGAGTAGACGTATATTTACCCGATCTCCCTCATCTTTTATTTTCTTGTATAAGTTTTGGTATGTTTGGGATATTTTAGATAAGTAGTTGACTTTTAGATGGTTAATTGATATGCCTACATTATGAACCCTAGGGTAGTCATAGGGGGGGTTTTCTTGCTGGCAATCAGCTAAGTTTTGTAAAAGTGGACTTTGATGATGAGGTCGGGGCTCTTCTAATCTTGTGCTCATTGCCAAAAGGATAGAACATCTTGGTCATGGATGTAAGTAAGTTTGTCTCTGGTTCAAACACTTTAAAATTTGATGATGTTGTTGGTGTTATCTTTAGAGAGGAAATGCGATGGAAAAGAATAGGTGAGACATCAGGTAATGCATTAAACATGGAGAACAAGGGAAGACAAAATGATAGAGGAAAGGGCTCAGGGAACCGTGAGAATTCTAGGAAGGGCATATCCAAATACATACTGGGAAAGATAAATTATTGGAATTGTGGGAAGAAAGGAAATTTGAAGAAAGACTGTAGAGCTCCAAAGAAACAAAGAGATGGACAACAGGAGAAAAATCGGGAATCAAATGTAACAGGTGATGTGTTACAAGATGCTTTGATTTTTTCTGTAAACAATATTTCTGATTATTGGGTAGGAGATTCAGGGGCTTCATTTCATGCCACACCCTATAGGAAACATTTTCTAGATTATTTTCAAGGTGATTTTGGACACGTTCATTTGGATGATGATGCACTATGCAAAATTGTTGGAATGGGAAAGGTAAAAGTAAAGAAAAGGAATCGAAACCAATGGTTGTTGAAAGAGGTAAGATATGTTCCAGATCTAAGGAAAAATCTAATTTCAACAGGGTAGTTTTCAAGTGAAGGTTGTATATCCATATTTACAGATAAGGCGTGGAAGGTCACAAAAGGATCATTGGTGATATCAAAAGGAGAGAAGGTAGGTACATTGTATTTATGTATTGGTAATATTGATTCTTATATCTCTTTAGATTCTACATGAGTGGATACAACATTGTGGCATCATAGTCTTGGACACATGAGTGATAAGCTGATGCAGATACTTCACAAAAGAAATTTGTTTCCAAATCTTAAACAAATTGATTTGGATTTATGTGAGCATTGTGTTTATGGAAAACAGAAGAGAGTCATATTTCTCAGAGTCGGAAAAGAAAATAAGAGTGAAAGGTTAAATCTTGTGCATACATATGTATGGGGACCAACTCATGTATCATCTCTTGGTGGCTCTCGTTATTATGTTACTTTTATTGATGATGCAACTAGAAAAACTTAGGTTTATTGCATTCGACAAAAATATGATGTTTTTGATACTTTTAAGAAATGGAAATCTTTGGTTGAGAATAAGATAGGAAAAAGGTTGAAATGTCTTAGATCATACAATGGAGGTAAATATTGCATCAAGGATTTTGATGATTATTGTTCATACCATGGGATTCGTAGAGACAAGATAGTTCCAGGAACACCATAAGAAAATGATGTGTCAGAAATGATGAACATGGAATCATGGAGCATGTAAGGAGTATGAGATTGCATGCTAGTTTTCCCTTACAGTTTTGGGAAGATGTTGTAGATACTTTTTTTTACTTAATAAATAGAGGACCTTCGAGCTCTTTGGATGGTATAATTCTAGAGGAGGCATGGATAGGTAAAAAGGTAAACTATTCTTTTTTGAAGAAGTTTGGTTGTGAAGCATTATTCATATTGATAAAGAAAATAGAACAAAGATTGAGGAAAAATCCAAGAAGCGTACCTTTATTGGATACGGTGTTAATGATTTTTCTTATCTCTTATGGGATTATGAAAATCACAAAATAATTAGGAGTAAAGATGTCATATTCAATGAGAAGGTCATGTACAAAGATCAGTTGTAGGGAAAGAAATAGAAAAAAGAAAAACCAGAATACACAATGCTTGATGAGATCACTGAAAAAGAAATTCCAAAGGTACCAGAAAATCAAAATGTACAACAACAGGAGAAACAGGTACCTCAAACTCCTGCAAGTGTTGTTAAAAGATCTACCAAGTTAAGTAGACCCCTTGAACGATACTATCCATTGTATTATTTATTGTTGACTGATTCTGGTGAACCAGAATGTTATGAAGAGGCAATGCAAGTAGACACTAAAACGAAGTGGGAGCAAGGAATGAAAGAGGAAATGGATTCCCTGGTAAATAAACATACTTGGTATTTGGTTCAGTTGTCTACAGGAAAAAGAGCATTGCAGACTAAATGGGTTTACAAGTTGAGGGAAGAAGATGGAGGAAAAAAGAGGTACAAGAATAGACTTGTTGTAAAGGGGTTTGCACAAAAGAAAGGTATAGATTTTGATGAAATATGTTCTCCTGTTGTTAAAATGACTTCAATTAGGACTATTTTAAGTCTTGTGGAAGTAGAAGATTTACATCTTGAACATTTAGATGTAAAAACAATTTTTTTCCATGGGGATTTGGAGAAAGAGATTTATATGCAGCAGCCACAGGGGTATGAGGTAAAAGGGAAGGAAAATTTGGTATGAAGGTTGAAGAAGAGATTGTATGGCCTAAAGAAAGATCCAAGGCAGTGTTATTTGAAGTTTGACAAGTTTATGAGATAACAATTTTATAGTATATGTCATTATGATCACTATGTTTATTTTAAAAAGATAGAAAATGGAAGTTATATTATATTTCCATTGTATGTAGATGACATGTTTGTTGCAGGGTCTAATATGCAAGATATAAATGTGCTCACCAAAAAATTATCTAATTCATTTGCGATGAAGGATTTGGGTATTGCAAAGAAAATCCTTGGTATGAGAATAATAAGAGATAGGAAAAATCGTAATTTGACATTGTCTCAAGGTGAGTACATAAAGAAGATGTTGGAGAACTTTAGAATGCAGAATGAAAAACCAGTTAGTACACCTTTGGCCAACCATTTCAAATTAACCAAAGAAATGTGTCTCAAGACAAAGGAGGAGATAGAATACATGTCCATGGTCCCTTATTCATCATAAGTTGGCAACTCGATGTATGTGATGGTTTGCACAAGACCAGATATTGCACATGCAATGGGAGTTGTGAGTAGGTATATGAAAAATCCAGGTAAAGAACATTGGGAGGAAGTAAAGTGGATTCTCAGGTATTTGAACGGTACTTCTACTCATGCATTGCGGTTTTGAGGTTCAGACACTGTTCTACAAGGATATGTTGATTCATATAAGGCAGGTGATAAAGATAGCAGGAGGAACACCATAGGATATGTTTTTACTATAGGTGGAACAACAATAAGTTGAATTTTGAAACTGGAAAAGGTTGTTGAACTTTCAACAACAGAGGAAGAGTATGTTGCTAGAGGCTAGTAAAGAGATGATTTGGTTACAGAGGTTTATGGAGGAATTGCCAAAGAAGTAAGAGAATAACAGGTTGTACTGTGACAACGAGAGTGTCATTCATCTTGCAAAGAACTCAGCCTTCCATTCAAATACTAAGAATATACAATTCATGTACAATTTCATATGATCTGCTTGGAAGATGGACATTTGAAGTTAGAAGAGATACACACTAGCCAGAATCCTGCAAACATGTTAACAAAGGGATTAACCAGGGAGAAACCGAGTTCTTTCTTAGTTTCAGTTGGTCTTCAAGCATGAAGGTGAAGATGAGAAATTTTTCAAGTTCAAGGTGGAGTATAGTCCAGCAGGTACAACAACAATGGAGTTGTTGTGATCATTCTCCAAGTGGGAGATTGTTGGTTGTGGAGCCTGATTATATTCCTATTTCGTAGGTCTTTGTTTTCATCCATGTGTATACCCCATGAAGACTATGTTGAGGGGTCTGAGATCCCTTTAAATCAATAGCAGGAACCAAACCCACCTAAGAGGCCCAATTAGACTCGTAAGCATCTGATGAGTGGTAAGGTTCTTCAGATTCATGATCTGGATGGTGTTATCGATGGGCTTTAATAGTGATTGAGAGGTGTGTCTTTTATGTTAATCATTTTCCTCAAGTTAGGAAGTTCTCCTTTTGGTTCTCTTCTAATATTATAACAAAAGAAAGATAAAACTATAAACTAGATGACAGAGAGAATATAACTATGTGTTTGGGGGGAAGGTTGGGCTTAGGATAACCTTTATACCCTAGCATGCAAACGAAGAATATCTAAACAACTTCAAACTATCAATTAATACCATTTAATTAGTAGATATTCAAAATTGTTTGAGAAAACAATTGCAAAAAAGAGACATACATGTGACAGGAAGCTAGTGCAAGAAAAGTAATTTCCAATACTCTATTATCAATCACATGTTAACACAATTGATTTCTAGTCACCAATTAGAATAAAAGAATTGTTACAACATTATAAGATAACTTTAAAAACAGGTACAACAACTCTTACTCAATAAAGAAACAAATATTGAATCCGAAGACAGAGATAATACTCCTCAGTCTAAACACATTCACGCCTCGGATGATAGAAGTGTCTTTGGTTCTAAACATAGCTTCTTAATTAAAATAAACTTGCACATAAATAGTTCTATTACAAAATTTCAAAAAAAATATTTCTCTCCAAAACCATCAACCTCTAAACATGAGGTCTATCTCCTTATTTATAAAGAATCACTAAGCTAAAAATAACTACTAAAATTCATGTTAAGTGAAACAAAACAGCACGTGGCGGATTTTTATCTCTTTATTTTCCTAAGATCATATGATCCTTTCACTGCAGTGGATTATTTCTATCATACTCTGACCACTTAAGAATAGGTCTTCGCACATGTTTTCATATGGGAACCTATGTTGATCCATTGGGGTGGAGAGGACTTCCTTTATCTCTAATGCACGCTCCTTGTACTTGATCAATTTGACACTTAAGTGTTGTAATATTTCCATATCTTTGATTGGGGGTTCCATGAACCTATTCGCTAGACTCAGGATCATTCTTGAAATATGTGAAATATTTGTTTCCCATGCTAGGTATTTCTCTTCATGTTGTTTAAAAATATATTGTAAGTCGAAGAAATCCTCCGGTGGACCAAACTCTGGAAAATTAATGTCCCTCATTTCTAGGTTGATTTTCTCCTAGCTTTTCTTGCATTCTTCCCACCTTTCTTGTATTCTACGATGAGGCTCTTGGACCATGGACACCCAGTGTTCGGTTTCTTTTCGTATCTGAACGATGTTGTTGTCCATCAACACTCGAATACCATGCTCCTCTGAATCACGACCCTTCTGCAATTCACTTGTGTAGTTGATTCGTTCTAAGGCCCAATGTGCCTTTTAGAACCACCATTGCATATATTTTTAGGTCACCATCCCCATTAAAGTATATTCTTGAACATCGGCTACTTGAGCGGTGAAGAGGTCTCTTTCTCTTCTGAATTGCCCATATATTTCTCAAAAATCGCTCTTTAAGAGTACCACTACATGTGTTGAGTTCTGGTAGTACTCAGCCTGATGACAAATATGGTCCAATTCATTTCTCATAGTAGTTGCCTCCTCTTTGTCCTTCCTTTATCTGTCAAGTGTGGCATCCGTTATGGAAATTCCCTCTCCAATGATTTCGATCATATTATCATGCTATGTGTCAAATAGTGTTTCTTCCGTGATTATGAACATAGTGCTATCCAAGGTGAGTTTTATTTTCTTGACCGTCCTTTTCATCACAGATTTTCTCTTCATGTCATAAGAAATGGCCTACATGTTGTTGATTTTATCTACGTGCTCTGTAATCTGCCTGCATGTCTCGTGTAGAGATGCTCCATGGTATCTTCTCATGCAGTTTCTTGTTTTGTTTCATGGTTGGGCCCGCTCAGTTCCTTGGCAGGGGAGTTTCTTGGATGCTCTGTCGGTTGGTCCTCCTGCCTGGCTTCAATGATCATATGTGTTTTCACTCCATATGAGGGAGTAGGCAGAATCTCAGTACCGATTGAAAGTTCAACTGGTGGGGTGCCAATTTTTGGTAGCTTCATTGTTCCTCCTTGTTCACCCATGTCCATGTCATATTTGGAGTTGGAACCATCCGACTGAGTCTCTCCTATTAGATGTGTTTCCAGTGAAATGATAAATTCAACATCAGTAGTGATTATGGCTTCTTGGCATCCCTCCCAAGGTTCCGGACCAATTTAATCGGGATCCATATAATATACTTCGCCTAGTATTTCCTCCTGGGTGATTACAACCAGAGTTATGTGTGAAGCCTTTGAGCCTTCATCATCATCATATATAGTGATTAGGTCCACAAGAAGGGTTGGTACCCATGTTCCGCTTGATACTCCTACTGGCCTTTGCTGAACTGCAACTATTATCGGGGATCTCACCTGGACAGTTTCTTCCCGATCAAAAGTTTCTATTGGTGGGGTGGAACTTGATCCATTTGGCTCTACTCGTGGTCATTGGTGTTGATCAGGTTAATCCTCAGTTGTTCTATCTAAGGATTAAGTGGGGGGTCTTCCTCTAAAGTTTACATAGCCATTTCGACTTCTTCAAACAACAATATACCCCTCCTTTCCACTTTCATTGCTTCTGTTTCTCTTCTTTCCTCTCTGACCTTGATGACTTCTTGAGCAGAGTGCTCTATGGTTTTAAATTTCTCATACAAGGATGTCTCTTTGAACTTCGTCATATTCAAGTTGTCTCTTCTTTGCAGCACTTCCTCCTAGTCCCTGGGTGCCTTCAATGAACATTTCATCTTCAAAATTATCATGAGCATATGACCAATAGGAGGATACCTGCGCCATTTGTTGGGGAACTAAGCCCTTGGGATTGTTCTTATGAAAGTGGCTTGTATGAAATCAGTACTCGAGCTGATTCAACCCCTCCTATTTCACTTGTGCAATGTCTCTGACCATGTAAAATCCTATGTGGAAACCATAGGGAATGAAATCTCTTTTCTTGTCTTTGACCAGGGAGACATTGTATCCTTGCAAGATGGTTTGGTAGCAGATCTCCCCCAAAATGAGGCGATCTGGTACATGAACAGGGAGAAGGTGGGGTGCACTGCTAGCTCTGAACACTATAATATAAGTGTTGGTTTCTTTGAAGTACCAGTGGCCAACCTTAGCTATCATCCTTTTTGCATCCACTGAAAGTCAAGGGCACTCCTTTCTAAAAATGATGAAGTTTATCCTAGCTACGAACTCATCGCATATCAAGGCATATGATTTCTTGCATCTATTCTCCCATAAGATGTTGAAATACACATGTATAGGAAATTCATAAATATGCCACCTCAAATTCATACCTCAAAAAATATTTGTCGCGCAAATTACATCCAGCCAGTAGGATGCCATGTAGAAGGTCGGAACCTCCCCTTCCTTCGACAACTAGTCCTGTGAAATATTTATACTGAGCTGCTTGGAGATAATGGCTCCCTAATTGAAGCTAATCCCCGAAATCGCCACGATGTATGCCAAGGGAATCTAGGCCTCTAAAAATTTGGAGCAATCATTTTCTCCATATAGCCGACAAATTAATGCCATCGGATACATGTATGGATCTCATAGATTTACTTTTTTGTACCAACCAGTGATCCTATTTGTGAATTTATTGTCTTCTTTCCACCACGAGGCTAGAAATCAACTGGTATCATGAACCTCATAGAACTTGACCACGAAGTCTGTGTTTAACCTTTCCTCTAGGTCTCTAAGTTTGTAGTACTTTTGCACCTCCACTGGAAGGAAAAAACCAACACACTCGCCTTTCTCATTGTTGATGGTGCACTTCACCATGTTAGCATGGTCAATTATCCATCCCAAGGTCTTGATGTAGGGAAGAAATGGGGTCTTGCTAGCGACTCTATGCAGATTTGACCTCCGAATGTTTGGAAACACCTCGTCTTCTAATATTCGAACATCTGTATTGCTATGAGGCATGAACTTAGGGTAGTCCTCCTGGATAATTTTTTTGTACAGGTCGCCCCAATGTGGGAGCACCCCTTTAGACTCTGTGATTGCCTCTATGTCATCAAACTCTGGAGGCTGGGTAAATTACTTCTTGGTGGACGTGCAAATAATTGATTCTGTCTTTGAGGATAAATCCAACTCCCTTGCAACGCTCGACATATATCATTTCCCGACCTTTGGTTACTTTATCTCGAGCATCCTTGGTGAGCACCTGATTTTCGACTTTCTTGGAGGCATTTTATGCAAACAGACAGAGTGAGATACCAACCTCTACCAATATTATAGACGCAATTGCAAATGTAAAAAAGATAAATACAATGCATACCTATTCCTTTCACAATATTAACCTGGTTTAGATTTAAATATCGGTTGTAAGCTCTTTGGCATGTTCTCTTGCTCCTTCGACTTCTCCAGGGAATAAAATATCTGTGCACGGAATGGGGCATTTGAATATGTATTTGTATTTTAAACGGAGACATAATTACCTTGTCACATTATTTCTTAAAGTAAAGGGTGTAAATGCACCCTACACAATCCATCACTAAATCTGAACCATGCTTAGTATTAAATTCCATGCAAACTAGCAGTGCAGGAGCAGATTACTTCGTAGTTCATCAACGGATTCAAACTTCTACTATTTGGTATGCATGCGGGATAGTAACGTGGGTTGCATGGAAAATTAATTGGCCTCTTAAATAAAAAAATCTGATCTTATCCCTTCCAAAAGTATCCCATCAAACTATTGATCCTTCCCGTATTTTCAACACTGGTATGACTGGCGTCGGGGGAAAAAGGCAAGGTATTGAAATGGAACCAAAGCATAGAGCGGCTAGGATCTCCGATGTAGAATGTCGAAGGTTCGATGAAAACCCCCTATCGTATGATTCCTTATCATTCTTCCAATATAAAACTAGTGGATCGGTGTCGACACTTTTCTTAAACATTTTTCATTGATACCTTTAGCTGAAATCTTGACTTGGAAATGTTGACTTGGAGATACAGACATTGTCGGATTTCAAGGGAGGATGAAGTCTTTTGGTGATGTGTTCTAAGGTATGTTATTTTCAGGTCATCTTACCATTTTCACTATAATATTTTTTCTAGAATTATTCATATGGTGAAATTGCTATGGTATTGAGAAGACATATCAAGGTACCTATGCTAAAAGTTTCATATCTTGATTCACTATAATTATGGAGATACACTATGTGGAAGATAGTGTTTTTGACTAGTCCTGAAGCTAGTCAATAAACAGGTGTTCTGGGTAAAACAATCATAAATTTTTCATAGAGAATCCAAATGATGTGGGACCAATTTCATTGGAAATAATACGGACTGAAGTTTCTTTTTTACAATTTTCAGAATATGATGTTAAATATTGAGCGCGGGGCATTCTGTACAAGTTCGCTCTCTTGAATATACCGGAATTGAATAAAGTCTACCATTTTTTCTATAAATTATTTTTGGGGAGGATGAAAGGAGTGAAACTTGGAGACATTTCATAGAATACATTGAGAAATATTATCTACATGATCAGAGTATTCCAAGAATTGAAAAATTTTATAAATTGAAGAAGTCTCAGGAAGCATTATCAGGTTCTATGTGATGGTTATTTGATGGTCATGATTAAATGTAAAGTTTTTTTATCTCTCATATATTCTTGGGTGGAAGGAAGGGGCAAGGATAGAGAGTTCAAATCTCTCTTGATATTGGAGGATTGTATCTTCCTCTTGGATTTTTATCCCTCCCTTTACATTTGGAAGTTGTAGCTACCTTTGGAAGTCATTACTTCCCTTGAACAATAACTATTGATTATTTCTCATATATTGTGCATGGTGTATTGTGGTGTATTAGTGTAACTCTTATACTATTTTTCATTGCTCATTGCATATAATTGAATGGTTTAAGTATAAGTTGAAAAGGTTTGTAAATTGTACTTGATATTGATTCACCCCCCTCTCAGTATCAACAATTGGTATCAGAGCAGGTTGTCTTCAGAACAGTTTAACCTCTTGAAGGAAAATCCTGAGCAGAGATGGATGACCATGAGCACATTTCAAATGGGATTCAAACATTTGATGGAATAAATTATGCATACTAGAGTGATAGAGTGAAAACTTACCTACCGGCTTTGGGAGTAGACATTTGGTACTCAGTTGTAAATGGCTATGTAATCCCAAATAATGCTCCAATCGATCCAAATGAGAAGAAGCTTATGAGTTGTAATTCAAAATCCAGACATGTTATTATAGCAGCATTGGCACCAACCATTGCTAGCAAAGTCATGGGCTACAACACTGCTAAAGAGGTACGGGTCAAACTCAAGAGTATCTACGAAGGTGATCCAAAAGTTAAGCAGGTCAAGCTTCAACGACATAGGACAGAATTTGAAAATTTGAATATGATTGAAAAGGAAGATATTGCAACCTATTTTCTTAGAGTTGATGAAGTTGTTAATGCTATCAGAGGATTAGGTGAAGAGCTCAATGAATCCTTGGTTTTACAAAAAGTGTTGAGATCACTTCTCTCGAAGTATGATGCTAAGGTCTCTGCCGTTGAAGAAACTAGGGACTTGACAAAAATGACAATGGATGAATTACATGGGTCATGGATAGCATATGAAATGAGAACGGGTACAGAAATTGACCATCCAAACAATGATGCAGCCTTTAAAGCCATAAAGAAGACAAAAGACAAGGATAATGACCTTGATGAATAAATAGCAAACTTCGTAAGAAATTTCTAGAAGGGAAGTGGAAGATACAAAGGTAAGTCTCCTCTCAAATGCTTTAACTGTGGTAGAATATGACATATTGTTGAAAAATGCTACTATAAAAAAAGAAGTCTCAACAACAAAAAGAGATTCTACTCCAAGGATGATGACATCTCTTTAAATGAGAGTGATGAAGAAGATAATGATGGAGGAGAAGTCCTCTCCATAACCCAAGAAACCCAGGATGATAATCACAAGAATTCTAAAGAAATCATTTGTGAAGAAGATTCAGATGAAGAAACCAACCTTGATTCCTTTTGGGGATACAAAGACAATGCAGAGAGTGAACAAAAAGATGAGAATCTTAAAAATTTGAAGCATGTTGAAACTGAAAATAGAAATCTTAGAAACACAAACATAATACTAAAAGGTGAATTGAGTAGTTGTGAAGAAGAGAATTACAAGCTCGAAAAGACCATTAATAGCTTGAAGGAACAATTAGAATATAATGAGAAATTGAAAGCAGAATTAGATCACACAAAAGGGGAGCTACTATTAACAATAGAAAATTTGAAGAAGTTCGAAAAAAGCACTGAAAAATTAGATGAGATCCTTAGTAGTCAAAGATCTCCAAATGATAAGACATGACTAGGATACAATGACAGATTGAAGACAACAAAACAAGAGAAGGAAGTTGAAAATGATGAAACCAACACTCCAGAACAAGTTGAACAACAAGATAGAAGACTAGAAATAAGAAGGAATGAAACATCAAGAAGATCCCATCAGGTATGAAAGAAATCATTATGAAGGAAACTACAGAATAATAGATCGTGAACCCAGATGGATCACACCACAAAGAAGATCACTTATGACCAGGTATCAAAATCTCTTTCTTGGACATTGTTATACTTGTGGAAATTTTGGACACAAGGCAATCAATTGTAGAATCAATGAAAGGAATAACTATGCAAGCTACATGAATGGTGAAAATAGTAGATATGGAAATGTTTGTAGACCTATCAACAAAAATTATAATCCATTTGACCCATTAATGGATCAAAATATTGTATGTTACAAGTGCAATAATATTGGTCACAAAGCACGAGATTGCAGAGAGATGAAGGAAGATAATCGTATGCCAAATGTCTTCATACCAACTACAACATGGAAAAGGAAAGAAATTCCACACAATGAAAATTGTCAAATAACATTGGTCGCTAAAGAATGCAAAGAAGAATATGAATGGTTCATAGAAAATGGGTGCTCATCTCATATGACCGGAGATCAAAGCAAATTTGTCAGCTTGAATAAAAAGAGTGGAAATGTGGCATTTGGAGATGACTCGTCTACCAAAATACTTGGAAAAGGAACTGTAAATATTGGAAGTGAAAATGCAAAAGCAAGAAAAGTCCTATTGGTTGAAGATCTGAAGCATAATCTACTCAGTGTTAGTAAAATGTGTGATCAAGGATACACTCTTACGTTTGACTCCCGAAAATGTAAAATCATAGAAAATAACTCAGGAAGATTGGTTGCAACTGCAACAAGAAGACCGAACAACATATACATCCTAGACATGAAGAAGAGAGAGAAGACAAAAGCCACACAAAAGGATTCCAAGGAAGAAAAAGTCCCAAAGACCAAAAATAAGGATGAAGTATTATTGTGTGCCACATATTCAGGGGGAGCAGCCCCAAAGAAGAAGGTTACCTTTTTCCATTAAACTCAGGGGGAGAAGCCCTACCCTTTGTCATTTATGTCAAAGGGGGAGAGAAATTGGGATCATGATGATAGGTGGAGCATGAGTGTTTCCATCAATGACAAAGGGGGAGATTGTTGGATGATCCAGAATCGGATCCAGAAGCCTGACAGGGCTCAGAAAGGCTCAAAAATGAAAGTGCTCGAAATCTGATGAAACTAGCGCCATTGTGTCTGTCTCATCTTCCTGATTCTGTCCATATATTTACTTCGTCAAATGGGCTTCGTATGCGAAATATATCGCATTATGTCCAAAAACCCAAACAGGCAAAAAAAGTGGATGACTGTACAGTCCGTACAGTGCCACGTGGCAGGATGACTGTACAGGTCGTACAGTCGTACAACTGATCTGGCAGCTTATGGTGACAACATGTGGCAGGTGATGTGGTGTATGATAGGTATAGTTGGACCAGTCAGAGGGTGACACATGTCACCACTGTAAGGGTGACACATGGCACAAGCTGACGTGGCATGGATGATGTCAGCAGGCTAACTGGGAAGGTACAGTGACAGGTGGCAAGGTACGTGGCAGACAAGTGGACAAATCTGTGCTCGATAGATGGCAGTTTTTGTTTGGTTGTTGAGATGCCACGTGGCCCAGTCATGGGCTGCCACGTGGCACCCTGTGGTTGGCTCTCGGGTTATGTAAAATTATATGGTCTCCACCAGGGTCGAACCCCCGACCTCTCCTCCGGACTATGGATTGGCAGGATCAGGCTAACCACCTGGGCCACTGTTGGTTCTTATTAGCTATATGACAAAGAATGTATTTGAGTTTGGTCAAAGCTTTATTTGGAGGCGGAAAGGGCCAGGGCTTAGCCCCAGCCCATGGTTTCAACCGTGGATATTACGCTCCTGTATGACCGGTGATATATAGATAGGGCCCAGCCCTTGGTTCTCGTGTGGCCCAATATAACCGGGATTCTATCCCAATAAATGCGTGGAAGTGGTTAGTCTGTTAAGCCATCGGTTCCATGGAACGCATCGAAGACCAGGAGCTAGTGCGCATGGGAAGGGCCAGCGCATAGCCTGAGGGGCTAGCGCTTGGCCACATGGCCCCATGTGACCCTGCCAAGGGGGCGTGCACACAGACTAAGGGGATTATGCCCAAATTTAAAACAAAAGTGGGTTTTTTGTTATATAGTTCTGATTTTATTTGATTTTAGCCTGTTATTAATGGATTTTGGTCATTTTTGGGAGATATTGGGCATTTTTGGAGGCCAAATTTTGGGAGTAAGTTGGGGATGGATAACCAACTTCAGATATATAAAAACCAGGCATGTTTGAGGCCATAGAGGACAGTCATAGCAGATTTATGTTGAAGGGAAGCCAAACCAAAGCCATTTTTATGCAGGGAAGCTATTAAGGAGCAGACGCTTGCGGGCCATTTCTGGGAGCTCCGGACATCCGTTTTGCGTGTCATTTTCTTTGTTGGGTTCTAGAGATATGGAAGAACATGACCAGATAAGTCTTGTAGCCAATTGGCACTTCTGCGATGTACTTTTGATCTTTTGAACAGAAATAAAGAAGCCTCCCCCACAGAGACAAAGGCCCGAAGACGTAGGCAACATTGTGTTGAACTCCGTTATCAATCCTCTTGTTATGGTTTGTTGTTTATTACTTCATTTCAGATCTGCATATGTGTATATGGTTGTCATAATTCCTCTCTTTTCCTCACTCTTTCATTAAGCTTCTTAAAAGGGTTAATTAACACAAGCAAATTAAAAACTCAACCATAGTCATTAAAAGATCCTACGGATCAAGTGGTATCAGAGCTAGTTGACATTTGGATTTGAGTTTTGCATGTTAACCAGGGAAAAGCTATAGTGTGGTGAAGGAAATCTTGTTACAGAGAATCCATTAATTNAGATATTCTTGGGTGGAAGGAAGGGGAAAGGATGGAGAGTTAAACTCTCTCTTGATATTTGATGATTGTATCTTCCACTTGGAGGTTTATCCCTCCCTTTACATTTGGAAGTTGTAGCTACCTTTGGAATTCATTACTTCCCTTGAACAATAACTATTGATTATTTCTCATATATTTTGCATGGTGTATTGTGGTGTATTAGTGTAACTCTTATACTATGTTTCATTGATAATTGGATATAATTGAATGGTTTAAGTATAATTTGAAAAGGTTTGTAAATGTTACTTGATACTAATTCACCCCCCTCTCAGTATCAACACCTATTGCAGGCACAGGTGCCTCAACCAAAGGAAATTTATGATTACTGATGCAGGAGAATTGCTCCACGTCAACAATGTGCCAGCCAGCCAAGCACATCAAGCATGCATTCAAGGGAGGAGAGAGGTGCAGCCCTCTCACTTTCCAATTTTGAATTTGAATTTAATGTATTAAATGTTTGTAAGGCTGGAAGATCCAAAGCCGTGACTTTGAGAAGGTTGTAGTTAGTGTCGCCTTAATGGCTGACAGGTAGAAAGGGATCTAACTCTAATTCAGATTAGATGGCCCATTCATTGTAATTGAATGTAAATTAATGAGAGTAGGTAGTTTGGAGGGAAGAGCTCAAGGATCCCCTCTTTGTAAAAGGATCTTCTTTGTATCTAGTAGAGAGGTAGAGAGGTAGATTCATTAGCACAGATAGAGAAAGGAGAGGAGAGTCGAGACTTTGTTATAGTCTGTGCTCAAAACACATTGTAAAGAGGCATTCCTGAATTAATATAAGCAAGAGAAGTTTTTCCAGCAATGATTCTGTGTTTATGAATGAATTCCATATCTATGTTATTATATGTTGTAGATGTATATGAGTTTGCATTTGCAAGTTACAGACAGAGGTAGTTTTTTTATTCCAAGTCTGGGTTCTTTGGGGTTTCATGCAAGCAATGTAGGACAGAACACTACGGGTTCTGTAAGCCAGTGCAAGTGAAGCACTTCTAAATTCTACGGATTCAGACAAAGATGTGTCAGGAGGGTGCACCAAAGGAATTCATTGACTCAGGGAGAAGCCTCAAGGTTGTTGAACACCTTGTAGGTGAGACCATGCAGAGGAGGGTACAGGACAGACATAATCACTGAGGGATTCTATGGAATCTCTGCTAGGAGGGCATTGAGCGAATACCTTGGATGCATTGAGAAGAACTCTTGTTTGAGTTCAGTAAGAAGACAGAACCACTGAGGGGTTTTGTAGAGCTCTGCCAGGAGGGCATTGATCAAGTGCAAAGAGTGCACAAGAAAACTCTATCTTGAGTTCAAAGAGAAAACAGAGTCACTAAGAACTCTGTGGAAGATCTACCAAGAGGGCATTGAGCAAGTGCCTCGAGTGCACAAGAGGAACTCTGTTGCGAGTTCGGCAAGAAGACGGAGTCACTGAAGATTCTGGAGAACTCTGCCAGGTGGGCATTGAGTTGGTGCAAGTGTGCACAGAAAGAACTCTTGTTTGAGTTCAGAGAGAAAAGAGAAGTGTCAAGGTAAGACCTTCACAGGTTTACTGAACACCCTACAGACTCAGCAAGGAGTGCTTGAGCAGGAAGTTGTCAAAGGGCACTTTCATCCCTTCAAGGAGAGAAAGGGATAGAGACACTTTGAGGTCAGATCCACAGATAAGCTCAGAAGACATAGCACCATTTCGTGCAAAGGTCCTGCAAGAGGTTGCAGAGTCCGAAGGAACCTTTTTAGGTTCAAAGAAATCAAGCTCAAGAGGAAGAGTGCTTTTTCTCATAAGAGCCATAGCTGCAAGGAATCGCAGAGGCTGAGAAACCCTTTAAGGTTTCAGAGTTTGAGGAGCTTAGGGGGGACAACGTCCTCAAAACGTAGATGAGACCAAGGATTGCAGGCCTCATAGGAAGGAGAAGGAAGCAAAGGCTGAGACCTTTGGACTTGGAAAATCTTCCAAGGAAAATGAAGAAGGTGTAAGATCAAGAGGGAGATATAGCTGCCGTTGATTCGAGCACCAGGGAAGATCTAGACCGTTGAGTGTCCATCGAGGTTTCGGATACCGGAAGTCCAGAGAGGTAGAGTCGGGAGACGTGAAGTTTTGAATCATGAAATCCTGAAACAATGAAAGCATCGGGACCATCCATTTGTAGAGGACGCATGGCAGAGATCAGGAGCCATCGGGATTTCAGGACTCAGGAAGTCGAAGGATCAAGGGTTGTTTGCGATGGAATCATGAAGTCATGAATTCTAAATCCCCGATAAGTGCGTTGCGGTCACGGGGAGACATTTCGGCATTTTGGCTACCGAAAGATGCGAAGGGAAAGAGTTTGGAACTCTTGACCCGTGAAGTCTCTAAAAGACACAAGTCGTTGGATCAGGGGAGACAATGAGCCATTGATCCCAGATTTGGAGTGGAAGACCGATGTTTCAGGGTTTGGTACTTCAGTATTTCATATACTGGAAGTACGAAAGGCCAAGGATTTTGGTATCCTCGCATCGTGAAGGCTCGAAATGCAAAAGTCCAAAAGAAACAAGTGGTCATGGAAGAGGCGGCCATATCTTTCAGCATTTTGGGGTTTGTCTTTTCGGCTGTTCCGAGGGAAAGAGGTTGAGGGCGCTTTGCGCTGGAAATCCTGAAGTCGTGAAACACGACGTATTGTTGGAGTGGGGCTACGGTCTCATATTTCAGCCAGTTTGGAATTTTGGGGTTCTACTTTTCAGCGATCCCAAAGACAAGGAGCGGGGCACAGAGTGTTGAAAACCTCGAAGTCACGAAATGCGATGTGTGATCAAAGAGGAGTTCAACATTTTCATCATTCGGCATTTCGGCCATCCCAAGGACAAGGAGTTGGCAATTTGCACTGGAAATCCTGAAGTCATGAAGTGTGACACGCCTTCAGAGTAGGGTTGTGGTCACATGGACCGAGGTTTGGCCAGGGGCTAACCACCATTGAGTTATTTTGGAATTTCGACAATTCAACATTCAGAGGAGCGAGTAGTCAGAAACTCGACACTAGGGTTTGTGAAATCAAAAAACCCGAAATCCCTTTTCGGAAAGGGTCACGATCATGTCTGGAGGCTGTGTGGAGGTGAAGGACCTATGGATAAAATTCTTGGGGTTCTGATAGGGATCCAAGGGATCTTCTTTGACTGGAGGTGAATTCAGAATGATCCTAAGACTGAGAGGTCACACAGAACCTACTGAGGTAGGGAGGAGTCTGCGTCAGTGTGGTATCAGAGCGAGATTTTTCCCACATATTGTAGGCAGAGGAAAAAGGAAGATAGAGTGTTGAAACACTGTGAGATTTTTGTAGGACGCAACAATAGATAGATAATCAGGTTGACTGTAAGGAAAGGCTAGAAGCCCTCATGGTTGTAGAGTGACAACAATAGGTTTTCCAAGAGGGAAGACAGGAACAGGAAGATGGCTATTGAAGGCCATGGATGCGGTGGAAAGAAGAACCACCAGCAGAAGAGAAAATTTGAGATGGATAAGGAACTCGTCGAGATCATGACAAGAATAGAAGAGTTAGCACTGCGGGTGCAACATAATGCCAAATTGCGATGGGTATATGAATGGACCATGAAAGCGAAAGTGAAGTGGCTAGTCAAGGAATTGTTGGCCAGAAGATAGCAGAGGCGTTTGAAAAGATGGATGAGGCATGCTGAAAGCCTCAGGGATGAACAGGAAATGGTTCACATCTGTGAGCCAGAAGCTGGGGGAAATATCAATGATGGTGAGGAAAAGAGATCACTATAAGATCTCAAAGATTTCCAAGTGGGTAATGAGGTGGGATCGCTGGATCTGATAGACTACCAAGTGGGCAGTAGAAAATTCCCAAATTGCCAGGTGGGCAGGGGAAAATAATTGAGACTATCTAAAAGTCTCGGGAGCTCATAAGTGAGTTCATGTCAACAAGGAGTGTTTATGGAGATGGGATTAGTTGATATCATAGACTGCCAGGAGGGAAGAGAAGAAATCCCATGTTTCCAGGTGGGCAAGGGAGAGAATATGGGACTGTATAATAGTCTCATGAACTCAGAGGTGAGTTCATATCAACGAGAGGAGCTAACAGAGAAGGAATATTAGAAGAGCATTCTGATGATTGGAGGGATAAAGGTATTCCTATCGTATAGCCCAGTTGAGGCTAGCGTGTGTGTTGTCGATGCAGCAATAGAAGAAAGACAGCTAGTGGTGACTGTCATGACGATGGAGTAGATATCAAAAGATACCCAAGAAGAGGTAAAGGAGAATTCAAAAGAATGGCTCAAAATTTTCAGCCAGGAAGTTGAAGGGGAGATAGCTGCAGCACTGAAGCTGACAGCAAAAGAAGAAGAAGAGAATGCAGATAAGATGCTCACTCCATGGGAAAAGCAGTTGGATATGTTGGAGGATTGGTTGAACCATCCAGAGCCAGTAGATGACTTCCATGAGCAGACAGTCATGTAGATGTTAGTAGAGGAGCATTCTGAGGAATCGCTCATAAATTTCAGCCAGGAAGCTGAATAGATGATAACTTCAATGTCGAGACATGAAACAAAAGATGAAGGAGAATTCCATTCTAAGGAGTTGTTGGAGCAAGATGGAATTCAACCAACACAAGGAGAACTGTCAGAAGCAAAGCTGTCAGAAGAGGGAGCTGGGCAACAGCTCAATGAAAAGACTGCAGACCTGAATTTTGCAGCAGAGTGGCAAGATGAGGCCACATAGGAAGAAAATAGCATGGGGGATCTAGTTGATCTGCCCATTGATAAGGATGAAGAAATGCAGCCGAGAAGATTGCAAAAGGAGAGCCAGCCATTGCAGTAGTTAGATGAGGAGATCGAGGAGATCAGAAGGCTGATGTTGAGGTCAGCAGCAAAATTTTCCAGCAAAGGGAAGCTGAGCAGAAGGGAACTTCCATAGTAGCAAGGCAAAAGATGCAGTAGCAACAGTGAAGCAATGGAGTGGATGGATAGCTCCAAAGAACTGTTTGGGATCTAGGTGGATTTCAACAGCCATGCTGGGAAGCTCATGAGCAGGAGCTCATGAATTTTTCACAGTAGAGGAGTATGATGCAGGAGCATCGCTCCACATCAACAGTGCACCAGCCATCCAGGCACATCAAGCATGCATTCAAGGGAGGAGAGAGGCACAACACTCTCACTTTCCAATTTTGAATTTGAATTTAATGTATTAAATTTTTGTAAGCCTGGAAGAGCCAAAGCCATGCCTTTGAGCAGGTTGTAGTTAGTGTCGCCTTAATGGATGACAGGTAGAAAGGGATCTAACTCTGATTTGGATTAGATGGCCCATTCATTGTAATTGAATGTAAATCAATGAGAGTAGGTAGCTTGGAGGGAAGATCTCAAGGAGCCCCTCTTTGTAAAAAGATCTTCTTTGTATCTAGTGGAGAGGTAGAGAGGTAGATTCATTAGCACAGATAGAGAAAGGAGAGGATAGTCGAGACTCTGTTACAGTCCACACTCAAAACACATTGTAAAGAGGCATTCCTGAATTAATATAAACAAGAGAAATTTTTCCTGCAATGATTCTGTGTTTATGAATTAATGCCATATGTGTGTTATTATATGTTGTAGATGTATATGAGTTTGCATTTGCAAGTTACAGACAGAGGTAGTTGTCTATTGGGTTCTTTGATTCCAGGTCTGGGTTCTTTTTGGTTTCATGCAAGGAGTGTAGGACAGAACACTGTGGGTTCTGTAAGCCAATGCAAGTGAAGCACTTCTGAATTCTACGGATTCAAACAAAGACGTTATAGGAGGGTGCACCAGAGGAATTCATCGACTCAGGGAGAAGCCTCAAGGTTTTTGAACACCTTGGAGGTGAGACTGTGCAGAGGAGGGTACAGGACAGACATAATCACTAAGGGATTCTATGGAATCTCTTCCAGGAGGGCATTGAGTGAATACCTTGGATGTATTGAGAAGAACTCTTGTTTGAGTTCAGTAAGAAGACAGAACCACTGAGGGGTTTTGTAGAGATCTGTCAGGAAGGCATTGAGCAAGTGAAAAGAGTGCACAACAAAACTCTATCTTGATTTCAAAGAGAAAACAAAGTCACTTATAACTCTGTGGAAGCTCTTCCAAGAGGGCATTAAGCAAGTGCCTAGACTGCATAGGAGGAACTCTATTGTGAGTTCAGCAAGAAGACAGAGTCATTGAAGATTCTGGAGAACTCTTCTAGGTGGGCATTGAGTTGGTGCAAGTGTGCAGAGAAGGAACTCTTGTTTGAGTTCAGAGAGAAAAGAGAAGTGTCAAGGTAAGACCTTCACAGGGTTAATGAACACCCTGCATGCTCAGCAAGGAGTGCTTGAGAAGGAAGTTGCCAAAGGGCACTTTCATCCCTTCAAGGAGAGAAAGGGATAGAGACACTTTGAGGTCAAATCCACAGATAAGATCAGAAGAGATAGTACCATTTCATGCAAAGGTCCTGCAAGAGGTTGCAAAGTCCAAAGGAACCTTTTTAGGTTCAAAGAAACCAAGCTCATGAGGAAGAGTGCTTTTGCGCACAAGAGCCATAGCTACAAGAAATCGCAGAGGCTGAGAAACCCTTTAAGGTTTTAGAGTTTGAGGAGCTCAGGGGGGACAACGTCCTCAAAAGGCAGATGATACCAAGGACTACAGGCCTCATAGGAAGGAGAAGGAAGAAAAGGCTGAGACCTTTGGAACTTGGAAAATCTTCCAAGGAAAATGAAAAAGGTGTAAGCTCATGAGGGAGATACAAATGCCATTGATTCGAGCACAGGGGAAGATATGGACTATTGAGTGTCCATCGGGGTTTCAGATACTGGAAGTCTGGAGAGGAAGAGTCGGGAGACGTGAAGTTCTAACTCACGAAATCCCGAAACAGAGAAATCATCAGGACCATCCGTTTGTAGAGGACGTGTGGCAGAGATCAGGAGCCATCAGGATTTTGAGACCCGAGAAGTCGAAGGAGCAAGGGTTGTTTGTGGTGGAATAACAAAGTCACAAATTATGAATCCCCGATAAGTGGGTTGTGGTCACGGGGAGCCATTTCGTCATTTCAGCTACCGGAAGATGAGAAGGGAAAGAGTTTGGAACTCTTGACCCGCGAAGCCCCGAAAAGACACAAGCCGTCAAATCAGGGGTGTTAAGGTCCTAACCTGCACATAGGTAGATCAATGTATTCGGATGTAATAAAGGTCAATATTAATAAGGCCTTTCAATAAAATAGAATAAGGAAGTTGTAAGAAGACCTAATAGAAGCTTCTACTTCTAGAAGGATCTTCCTCTAGATGCTTCTCTTAATAGACATATTTAGTATAAATAAGAGGAGAGGGTATGAGAACCCTAGCTTGGAGATTATTGTAACAGAGTGTTGCTCGACTGGATTTTTCCCCCTCGAAGAGGCCTGTGAACATTGTTATCTGAATCAAAGTGTTATTTCTATTGCTATTTCGTATATCATTTCTGTGTATTGTGAAGATTATGCTAGATATTTTACTGTTATTCTGTCATTTCTAGCATTTCATTTATGTTATACATATTTTATATATCTGGTATCTTGCAAGTGGTATCAGAGCACTTTCCTTGGCAGAAATTGTGGGTATTTGTTTTCAGGGTAGAGACGTATTCTGGTGTCTTTAAGCCACATAGATCTGTCGTTACACGCATAAACCCGCGGTTGAAGGATTCATACACGCAGGAAATACAAGTGGTTCTTAAGCGCATGTTTGTTGGCCACCCTTGTAACCCTTGTTGGTACCCCTTCGAGTGGTAGCGCATCAGACAACACCTATGTATGGATCGGCCTAGATTTCCTGAAGCCCTCTTTAGATAAACCTATCGGCCGCCAGACTGCTATAGTGTAACCGAGAACAACAATCGGGAAGATACTCTCTAGTACCTGGGTAGTCGGGTAGTACGGCTAAGGGTACGGTCTATCCTCCTTAGTTACTTCCCTGAGATATTGGGCCGAGTACTATTGTTGGATCCCATACGTATATCAAAGAGCTATAGCACAGGGAAAACCCTTGTCTGTAGAACCCTTGAATACCTAACCCTTGGGGAACATAAACAACAACATAAACAAAT